>OZ005659.1:21988072-22008072 GCA_963930645.1 Salticus scenicus | reverse complement strand
GAGTGTCCCTGTACACAAACCTGTGGTGGTATTTAAACAATATACATAGGAAACAACCAATTATGAACTTGAATAACATATTTCAATTTCATTAAAATTTGTGTTCAATAAAGGTATTAAAATATGGTTTATAGAAATACCTCCCATAGAACACAATGCTTTGAAATAGTTTCGGGTGTCCCTGTGCACAAACCGGCAGAGATATTCACTCCATTTTCAATAGAGAACATCCAGTAGTAAACTTGAATAACATATATCAGTTTCAAGAAATTACATAAATATTTATGACAATTAGAGCGCAACCAAACAGACGAACAGACACACAAACTGAAGTAAAATTCACACTTAAAAATTGTTAGAAAGTGTTAAAGATACTTAATGTAAACGAACGTGCAATTCCAGAAAAATTTTACTAATGTCTCTTAATGTAACTGAATATTTTTGTGTGGCCCTGTAAATCTAATGCTAATCATACTATAATCTATAGAAAGCATTCTTTTGCGCATATAAATAACATATTTCAATTTCATTAAGCTTTATGCAAAGTAAAGTTACTAGTGGATCTGCAGATCAGGAGCCTCAACGTCCTATTTGCATCAGACATTATTCAATAGGCTATTTTTATTTATTATAAACAGTCATTATAAACGCCAATAATAAGAATAAACCTAATTAATTATAACTCATTAATTTTTCAAACTAATTTGACATCATTTGGATGATTACAGTACATACTCGGAATTTTTTGTGTGGTCCCATAAATTGTTTAGTCTATACATAACCTTTTTTAAGAGTAAACATGATTTTAAGCATTTTTATAATGTATGTTAACTTTATTAAGTTCAATTCAGCATAAACGCATGCAACTGCGCGCTTAAATAAAAAATTTGTCCATAGGCTCCAATTTAACGAAATTCTTTCGTGTGTCTTTGTAAACGAACCATAAACATTGTATACACCAGTAAAAACTATTCAGCTTATTTTGCGTTTAAAATTAATAATTGTTACAAATTTAACATCGTTTGGATGACTATGTGACATTGTCAGAACACTTCTGTAAGATCCTGTACATTAATTAGAAAGCTTAAGAGAACATATTTTCTTCAAACAACATAAGTTTAAGCATCTTACTCACGTACGCTAGTTTCATTTTCTTCATTGCAAAGTAATGATATTAAAATGCGTTTAAACGAAATTCACCCCATACGCCGTAATGTTAAGAATTTTGGCGTGTCCCTGTACACAGTTTATAAAAAAATATAGCAATAAAAATTATACAGCTAGTTATATGCAAAGCTCGAACGAGTGCGCCAATTTGCAAGTCAATCGAAGGATTTTTCCGGCCGCTATTGCGGTACATAAAAATTCTTCAAATAGGCCGTAAAAATAAGAAAAAATTTGGCGTGTCCCTGTACACGAACGACAAAAGGAATACACACCTAACACTGTACAGCTAATTCCGTTGGGCTCATGAATATGTGTACCAAATCGCAAGTCAATAGCGTTATTCTGTGAGGTCTAACTGCAACGTTTCCGGTTACAATCTTTAAGAGACAGTGGCTGGAGATGAGAGAAGTCGTGTAGAGCCGCACCAGATTGTAAAAACGTGAGAAAAATGGCGGCTTTGGGCTTTCTCACGGTTTTGTGAGGTCTAACTGCAATAGATTCATTGTCCGGAGACGAGAGAATTCGTGTAGAGCCGCACCAGATTGTAAAAACGTGAGAAAAAAAAGCGGCTTTGGCCTTTATCACGGTTTTGTGAGGACTAACTGGAACGTATCCGGCTGCAATCTTTAAGAGACAGTGGCTGGAGATGAGAGAAGTCGTGCAGAGCCGCACCAGATTGTAAAAACGTGAGAAAAACGGAGGCTTTGGCCTTTATCACGGTTCTGTTAGGTCTAACTGCAACGTTTCCGGCTGCAACCTTTAACAGACAGTGCCCGGAGATGAGAGAAGTCGTGTAGAGCCGCACCAGATTGTAAAAACGTGAGAAAATGGGAGGCTTTGGCCTTTCTCACGGTTTTGTGAAGTCTAACTGGAATAGAGACAGTGTCCGGAAATGAGAGAAGTCGTGTAGAGCCGCACCAGATTGTAAAAACGTGAGAAAAATTGCGGATTTGGCCTTTCTCACGGTTTTGTGAGGTCTAACTGCAACTTCTCCAGCTGCAATCTTGAGGGACAGTGTCCGGAGATGAGATAAGTCGTGTAGAACCGTACCAGATTGTAAAAACGTGAGAAAAATGGCAGCTTTGGGCTTTCTGACGGTTTTGTGAGGTCTAACTGCAATAGATTCAGTGTCCGGAGATGAGAGAAGTCGTGTAGAGCCGCACCAGATTGTAAAAACTTGAGAAAAATTGCGGATTTGGCCTTTCTCACGGTTTTGTGAGGTCTAACTGGAACGTTTCCGGCTGTAATCTTTAAGAGACAGTGTCCGGAGATGAGAGAAGTCGTGTAGAGCCGCACCAGTTTTTAAAAACGTGAGAAAATGGGAGGCTTTGGCCTTTCTCACGGTTTTGTGAAGTCTAACTGGAATAGAGACAGTGTCCGGAAATGAGAGAAGTCGTGTAGAGCCGCACCAGATTGTAAAAACGTGAGAAAAATTGCGGATTTGGCCTTTCTCACGGTTTTGTGAGGTCTAACTGCAACTTCTCCAGCTGCAATCTTGAGGGACAGTGTCCGGAGATGAGATAAGTTGTGTAGAACCGCACCAGATTGTAAAAACGTGAGAAAAATGCCAGCTTTGGGCTTTCTGACGGTTTTGTGAGGTCTAACTGCAATAGATTCAGTGTCCGGAGATGAGAGAAGTCCTGTAGGGCCGCACCAGATTGTAAAAACTTGAGAAAAATTGCGGATTTGGCCTTTCTCACGGTTTTGTGAGGTCTAACTGGAACGTTTCCGGCTGTAATCTTTAAGAGACAGTGTCCGGAGATGAGAGAAGTCGTGTAGAGCCGCACCAGTTTTTAAAAACGTGAGTAAAATGGCGGCTTTGGTCTTTCTCATGGTTCTGTGAAGTCTAACTGCAATGTTTCCGGCTGCAATCTTTAAGAGACAGTGTCCGGAGATGAGTGAAGTCGTGTAGAGCCGCACCAGATTGTAAAAACGTGAGAAAAATGTCGGCTTTTGCCTTTCTCACGGTTTTGTGAGGTCTAAGTGCAATATAGACAGTGTGCGGAGATGAGAGAAGTCATTTAGAGCCGCACCAGATTGTATAAACGTGAGAAAAATTGCGGATTTGGCCTTTCTCACGGTTTTGTGAGGTCTAACTGGAACGTTTCCGGCTGTAATCTTTAAGAGACAGTGTCCGGAGATGAGATAAGTCGTGTAGAACCGCACCAGATTGTATAAACGTGAGAAAAATTGCGGATTTGGCCTTTCTCACGGTTTTGTGAGGTCTAACTGCAACTTTTCCCGCTGCAATCTTGAGGGACAGTGTCCGGAGATGAGATAAGTCGTGTAGAACCGCACCAGATTGTAAAAACGTGAGAAAAATGGCAGCTTTGGGCTTTCTCGCGGTTTTGTGAGGTCTAACTGCAATAGATTCAGTGTCAGGAGATGAGAGAAGTCGTGTTGAGCCGCACCAGTTTTTAAAAACGTGAGTAAAATGGCGGCTTTGGTCTTTCTCATGGTTCTGTGAAGTCTAACTGCAATGTTTCCGGCTGCAATCTTTAAGAGACAGTGTCCGGAGATGAGTGAAGTCGTGTAGAGCCGCACCAGATTGTAAAAACATGAGAAAAATGGCGGCTTTTGCCTTTCTCACGGTTTTGTGAGGTCTAACTGCAATAGAGACAGTGTGCGGAGATGAGAGAAGTCGTGTAGAGCCGCACCAGATTGTAAAATCGTGAGAAAAATGGCGGCTTTGGGCTTTCTTACGGTTTTGTGAGGTCTAACTGGAATAGAGACAACCGGAGATGAGAGAAGTCGTGTAGAGCCGCACCAGATTGTAAAAACGTGAGAAAAATGGCGGCTTTGGCCTTTCTCACGGTTTTGTGAGGTCTAACTGCAACTTTTCCGGCTGCAATCTTGAGGGACAGTGTCCGGCGATGAGATAAGTCGTGTAGAACTGCAGCAGATTGTAAAAACGTGAGAAAAATGGCAGCTTTGGGCTTTCTCACGGTTTTGTGAGGTCTAACTGCAATAGAGACAGTGCCCGGAGATGAGAGAAGTCGTGTAGAGCCGCACCAGATTTTAAAACAATATACAGTATATAATTATTAACACTTCACATTAGCAAGTTAATTGTATGATACATTATTTGTATCATACAAGGATGAGCGTTTGCTGACTCATGAAAGCGCTTGCTGACGATGACGCGAATTCAATGATTTTTGTTCACCCAAATGTTTTCACTTGAAATGGAAAGCGTTTGCTGACGATGACGCGAATTCAATGATTTTTGTTCACCCAAATGTTTTCACTTGAAATGGAAACCGTTAGCTGACAATGACGGGAGTTCAATGATTTTTGTTCACCCAAAAGTGCTCAACGCGCCTGAAGAATTTTCACTTCAAAAACTTTGGCGTGTCCCTGTACACGAACTACAATTGGAATGCACACCCAAAACTACACAGCTATTTTCGTGGGGATCATGAACATGTGTACAAAATTTCAAGTCAATAGCGTGATTTTTGCGGCCGCTATCGCACGACAGACAGACGGAACATAAAATCCTTTTGTGTCTCAACAGAGGGCCACCATTGACGTTTCGGCAAAAATTAGAAGTCAATAGCTTGATTTTTGCGGTGGCTATCGTGGTACATACAGATTCTTCCCATAGCCCGTAATGATAGAAAATCTTTGGCGTGTGCCTGTACACGAACTAGAAGTGAAATACACACCTAACACTATACAGCTGATTCCGTTGGGCTCATGAACACGTGTACCAAATTGCAAGTCAATAGCGTAATTTTTGAGGCCGCTATCGCGATACATACAAATTTCTCTCATAGGCCGTAATGATAAGAAAAACTTTGGCGTGTCCCTGTATACGAAATACAAATGGAATACATACCAAAAACTATACAGCTGATTTCGTGGGGCTCATGAACATGTGTACCAAATTTCAAGTCAATAGCGCCATTTTTGCGGCCGCTATCGCGCAACAGACAGACACACAGACAGAGCCCAAAACAGTTTTGAGTCTCAACAGAGGGCCTCCACTAACGTTTCGGCAATTAAAATATACTTTATAGAAATATAGATAACAATGCTTTGGAATACTTTTGGGTGTCCCTGTACATAGAGCAGTAGAGGTATTTACTCCACTTCCAATAGGGAACATTCGATTGTGAACTTGAATAACATATATCAGTTTTAAGAAATTCCATAAATATTTACTGGAGATAGAGCTAGAGCGTGGACAGACAGACAGACAAACCGAAGTGATTAACCTTTTTGAACCTCGTTGGAAAGTTTTTAAAAACCGTTACTGAAAATTGCCATAAAAAATTTAGCGGCATTATTTGATCTTCTGAGAAAAGGAGGAGGGGGGGATGTCAGCTATGGAAACAACTACAATTCAATCACGATTAATTTAATCATGATTAATTTAGTCATGATTAACAGTTAATCATTTGCTGCAACTAATATATTAATCACGATTGTTTTAATCACGAATAATTTAATCATGAATAACGGTTAGTTGTCTGCTTCTCGAATAATTTAATCATGATTGAATTTTTAGTTGCAGCAAATGACTGAAATATTAATCACGATTGATTTAATCCGCGATTGTAATGATCGATAGATGGCGCTTTCTCAACACTGCAGTTTTTAGTAAACATTGCCACGTGTGTTCCATTAGTGTTCTTTTGTTATTCTACTTAATATTTGTACTATAATTTCTCCGCCATTACATTATGGAAAATTGATTGCTTTTGGAAAAAAATACTTCAGTTTATTCAAAGTTCGATCGGAAGTAGATTTTTAACTGAAGTTGAACAAATATTAGTTTCAAATCATCTGATTAATTCTTTACTTCCATTAGCCGAAGCAACTGAAATTTTAAATTTGTCATTTGGAAATAAATGGAAGCTCAATTCTGGATTTCTTGATCCTTTGGAGTTAGATTGTAGCACACAACAGTATGTGTTATCTTTTTTACCGTATTTATTCATTTTTATTCAATAAATATATGTGAAACTAAATATCGGCAAGCAATGGCGGCTGTATGGAATTCGAATTAAACCATGTTTATTGCAATTTCACCTTAGCCCACCAGAGGGCGAGCATTTCATTACAATCGCGGATCACGATTAATTTAATCGCAACTAACGGTTAGTCGTCTGTTTTTCGATTTATTTAATCGCGATTGAATTTTTAGTTGCAGCAAATGAATAACCGTTAGTTGCGATTAAATTAATCGTGATTAAATTTTTAGTCAACTAATTAGTTGATTGAAAATTTAATCGATTGATGCCCAACACTGCGGCCATAGAATCCAAAAATTCATTTATCATCATTTCTAATAACCCAACATCACCATTCGATAAATGGCGCCGTACGCCAGTCTCGCAGTAATAACCGGATCGCTAGTCTTAAATAATAAAAAAAATAACAGATGAAGATATCAGTTTTGACTTTCTGTACTTAAAGAATTTTTTTTAATTTATTTACAATCGCTTTTGAAGAATTTTTTTTAATTTATTCACAACTGCCTATGAAGAAATTTTTATTACACTTGAAGATTTTTTATGAGAGTTCCCTTGAAGATTTTAAGTGCATTTAATACTATTTCAGCACAAAATGAACTCTTACACTTTAGTTATAACCCAATGATAATGTGTTTTGAAAAGGGATATGCCATGGAATATTAAGAAATTATTTAAGAAGAAATACGGAAACAATAATAATAAAAATTAACTTTATACATCTGGAACTTCACAGCAAAACGAACGTTATCATCGTTTTACAAATCAACTAATATTATAAGAACTATGTTTTATTTTTCTTCAATCCATTTAGATAGACAATCCAAATTAGACAATAGTGACATGTTATATATCATGAACAGAGGTCGACATTTACCAGTCACAGCTCGTGTACACTGTGACTGATAAAATTGTGGATTTTGTGATTTATTTTTGCTGGTCATAAAATAATATGACAAGAATCTACATTACTAAAGTTCATAACATAAACATGACTTTTCAAAAACTTTTAAACATGAACTACTACCTTTTTAGAACCAAGAACGTATCCTTTTCATAATAAAAATATTTTTTAACATATTTTATTTAATAATAATAGTTCTTATAAGGTATGATTTAACTTTTATTTCTTTTTCAGAGACTTGTCAAGTTATATATTAATTAGTTAAATCGTGACTTAATTATTTATTGTGCCTAAAAAAAAAAATTGCAAAAGTAGTGTTTTTTTTTTTACATTTTACTGCATACTAAGTATTCCACAATACATATAACCACCCATAATATCAATATTTATTTTCTTTTGTATAACCATGTTTATTGAATTTATACTTTTTGGGCTTAGTCAGGATTAATGTACTTCCTTATTTAGTAATTATCATATTAATAGCATATCATTTATCTCAGCAACTACAAATAAAATAAAATAAACTGTTGCTATTAAATATTTTCTCCCTACTTTTATACATTTGTTTAAAATATATATATGGTTTTTTTTATGCATTACAATTTTTCAGGTAATTACCAAGATTTCTTCAGTATTATTTTTTCTTACATGTCATATTTCCTCACTGCTTTCATTCTTTATTTTTACAGTTTTAACACTGATAATAGTTGCAAAGTTAGATTACTTTATTTATCAAAAAAAAAAAAAAAAATTATTTCAAATCTCATTTTCTTTCAAAAATATATATAAAATAAAATAGTACCATAAAATTCAATTAAACCAAGATTTTGTTTATATATTTGAGTAAATCTTGCACATAATGTATAACATAAAGCTCTCTTTTTATTGCCCCAGGCGTAAGTCAACATTTTTTGTTTCCCTGGTATCTTACTTTGAATTGTACAATCACCTAGCTAAAAAGTTTTTTTTCTCATTTTTGAAATTCCATTGCTTGTTTATATACTAATAAGAATAACATCCATCTTGTACATTTTTTTCAAGTTCCTATTTTTGTCATGTTTATAAACTCAACACATTATATTTTATTTTTGAAATATTTTACACTTTGTTGAAAGTTATTCAATAGTTATATGTTGCACCACAATCTCATGAATTATTATTTACATATAATCATATTTCTCTCAATTTTTTTTTCTCATTTATTACACTACAGATTACATTTTCTGATTTACAGTGAAATCATATTTTGATGAAACAATTTTTTTTCATTTCATATTATCACTTATTTTTCAGTGTTCTACACCCCAGTCTTGCACGTTTCACTTTATTATTTCTGAAAACAAATTATCACATTTACTATTTCATGTTTTTTTTACATTATATTATTCTTGTTTACATATTTCATTTACCTGTTTACACCATTACTCAAATTTAGGTGACAGCTTAATAATTACACATTTTGCAATAGAACTATTTATGTATTTATTTCTTCCTTTTTTATTTACATTTTGAAAAATGACATGATTATAAAATTCCTTTTTTCTCATTGTTACACATATAGTTTTATTTTTTATTTCATGTAAATAGTGATTTTTATATTTTTTTTACACAGTTTATGCATTTTGAGAGCAGTGTTCATATTTTGAAGTGTTTTTTATTTATATTATTGTATATGTATATTACAAATTTACACACTACATTTTGGGGAAAGTAAATGTCTGCACACACCATACAATTGTTTATTTATATATATGTATTTCATTTTTCCATACTTACACATTTTCTTCTTTACAGCATCGGTTTTAAGGATAACTAGATAGCTGTGCTTTTACACAATTTGTTTATGTATATGTTTTGTTAGCCAGTGCTCTCAATTTGCAAAATTTTTTTATATTCAATAGTCAAATTTCTTTATTGATTTAGATTTTTATAAACTCATTTTTTTTCACTTTCATTTCTCATAAGTCATTTTGAGAAAGTAATGCAATTTCAATCTGTGATAACGCCATGTTCAACATACGTCTGATAAACACGTAATTATCAACTTAATTTCAATTTTTGGCTCAATAGCCCCAAAGCTTTTCAGATACCGGATACTTTTTAATCACTAGTTTGTTTGTGGCACTCACACACACATTGTCATATTTATAATCATACTGCATATATATTTTCATTTTCACACATTCATTTACTGTTGTGTTGCATTGATCTGTTTGTGGGTGACAGTGACATGTTACACAGTCAGTGCATGATCTTTTTATGTGCTACTCAACTTTTGATTGTTTGTATACCCTTATGTGAGATACTCTCAAACATTTTACAATAGAAATTACAGCCTAACTTTCTACTAGCAGTGCTCTGTATGTATATTTATGTTTAAACTAAAAAAAAAAATTGTAAAAATTAGAAAATTATTACGTGAAGTAAGACGGTA
Source organism: Salticus scenicus (assembly GCA_963930645.1). Taxonomy (NCBI): domain Eukaryota; kingdom Metazoa; phylum Arthropoda; class Arachnida; order Araneae; family Salticidae; genus Salticus; species Salticus scenicus. The sequence goes on along the minus strand of OZ005659.1, from coordinate 21,998,588 downwards.
CTTTAGCATGAGCGATATGCTAGCATGTTTTTAAATTTATATTACATGTTGTATTGCCACACGTACATAAAAACAAAAAAATTTATAAAACTAAAAATTAGATATGGATATGTATGTACTGCACTGCACTGCAATGTCACACATACTTTACTCAAAGTTTCATTATCATATCAGTTCTTTTTCTATATTAATATTTTTTATATACTCTTACAGATTTCTCTATTATGTTTCATATATGTCATGCAATGTTCGGGAATTGTTTTTTTTTTTTTTTTTTTCTCACACATTATCTATTACACACTTTTGTTATACAGCGTTGACCTAAAGTCAAGGTAAATGTTAGTCTGCATAATTTTTATATTATTGTATTGTTTATTATGTATTACACATTTTTCATATTTGCATCTTATATATACTGTTACACTACAATTATCGTTCATTTGCATGCTCACATATCAGACAACACTCATTCAAATTTTTTTTCTGCAGATTTTATTTCTTTTTGTTTATTTTCTATGTCATTTTATCACATTACCATTCAGCTAATAACATCTGTCTTTACACACCTACCACTTTGTTTATTATTCTTACACATACACCTACTCAATTATTACGTTTTCAACATACTGCATAATTACGTTCCAAAGATTATGTCATGCTCTATAATACAATCATTTTAATAATATGATGTTACTTTATTGCAATCAATACTTACAATTGCAAATTCTCTTTTTCTTGATATACTTATATTTTTATTTTTGGTATTATACACAAGCACAAATCAAAACTTGTTTATGTTGAATTTTTTGGTTGTATTTATTTTTAAATATACCAATCATAGTTACCTTACACTATGTTACATTTACACTGGCTAAAGCATATCTACTGGTTATAGTCTTCCAGTGTGTTTATTTTTCCCAAATGCACTAGTTATAAAATGTGAGGAAAACACATTCAAAAAGAACTTTGAAAATAAAATAAAATAAATAATTGGTAAACAAATTTTTTTTTTCAGCTCCAGATAAATGAAGTTATCTGCAAATTGTTATATCACTTCTGACTACTAGGTTATTTTGTTTGTTTTCAAGATAATTTGATATTGTCAAACTTTTCAATGAAATATACTCGTTGATACCAGGAAACACATTTTTATGTTATATGTATTTGAAAGTTATATTTGAAAATATTTTTGGAGAGATGTGTATGAGTTACAAGTATATGAAGTGACCATTTGTTTTGCACCATTTATAAAGAAAATGATAAAATAAATGAAAATAAAAAGGTATGTGCAAGTTATAATTTTATACATACTTACTGTCGCACATACAGAGAGACGTTGCAAAAAAAAATCAAGTACTTATCTTTTTTCAGTATGTTGATCATATATTTTTTCCAGAAGACTTGATTTCACTTACATATTGAAATCAATTTGTTTTCTAAAATAAAATTAACGAAAGAATACAATTTTTTTCCTTCTGAATTGCATTGCTGCAGAAATGTGATTCAAAAATTTTTTTTAATTTATTGTGCTTGGTATTGTCTTCCAAATGGAAATATACCGGTCCCTTTTCCTATTTTGAGGATATGCCTTGTTCAATATTATTTTTTATGGTTATTTATTTTATTTTTTTTTTAGCTCCTACAATAAAGTGATCAAAATACAAATTTTTTGTTATCAATTTCAGTTACTTTAACAACTTTAATAATAATAATAGTAATTTAAAAAAAAAAAAAAAAAAAAAAAAAAGGGGGGAAATTTCTTTTTTTTGATAAGTTTTTTTAGAGTTACTTGAACACAATTTCTCATGTAATTGCAACATTACGTCTCCTATTTGTTCTCTGGTGCAATTTTCATACTTTCTTACATGATAATTATATGTAAAACAAAAAAAAATGTATGTGTCTCAGTTTATCTTATATTATGGAAAGATAGTTATGTGTTATAAATAATATACACAGAAAATAAGACACATTATGGTATGAAAATATTTTATTCAACAAAAATTACATTTCATTTGATGCAGATGTTATACTTACCTGCATGTACAACTTGTATAATCGCTTTACTATTGTCACTTCAAAATGAAAAGATTTAATGTAATTATACAAAGAAATGGCAACTTTACGAATACTTTTATACAATTATCTATGTTGATAAAATGTGCCTTATTCATGTCAACTCATACTTTTTGTAGTCAAGTGATTTCAAACTTGGCATGATGTATGCCTGCATGTAATCCCCTGTATACGGCAAAAATTAGAGGCAATGATTCCAGTACAATTTTAAAATTGACCAAAATTGTTTTGGGCTATTCTCACCCGATTTTGACAATTTTCAATTACCTATCTGTGGGGGAGAATGTCATGTTGCATGACAATGTTTTTTCTCATTAATTAATTTTAACAATTTTGTTTTAGAAAAACACTTCAAAGTAATCAATTAAAATAATCATTTATCTTTAATTCACATTTTTTAAATTAATTCCGCTTACGAATAACTTTAAATTTCAATTAAGTAAGAAATTAGTTATCTACTCTCCGTAATTGGTTATTAATTTAATCATTAATGTTGCCATCTTTAACATTTTAAATGCGTTTCGGCATTTAATGTAACCGAGATAAATTTTCCGTAGCGCGCGATCTCTTTGGTTCCGTTTTGCAAAACCAGATCGTAATTCTCTCTCAGTGGAACTTCATTTTCGGCAGATGAGCTTTCCCTCTCCTAGCCATATTGCACGACGCTCCCGATTACCGCTCCGATGAAGCGTGGGTTCAAGGGACAGCGTCGCTTGTCACGTGATCAAGTTTAAATTTCTCCGGAGCTGATTCGCCGATGCGGCGCGTAGCTCCGTTTGCCGCATTTTGAGTTTTTAAAAACAAGCGTCACTTACGTTTGGGACTTCAGAATGTGAAGAAGCTACGATCTCCCGCGCCGGGGCGCAGTCGCTCTTTTGAGTGGCGGCCGCAACGTCTATTTTAAAAAACTATAACATAAAGTAAAGATGCAAGTCGCTCATTATTAAAACGCAAGATCTATCGATAGCATTCTTCTGAAAATGTATAAATTCTTAGACATCACTACCAATAAGTAAATAGAGCGATTAATGAAACTGGAATCGGACCTTCTGAAAGAGAAATGCTGTTTTCCTGAAAATGGTTGATTTTAAATAAAAAGTATTCATCTCTCCAGATCTCTGTCTCCTTTTTGAAGTGTCTTCATAATTCATCTGTAATCAAGTAAGAACTTATTTTTGTTATTTTCCTGTAAACTATGGAATTCCGGTATTACACAAGAGCGAGCTATTCATGAACTGCCGGGTTTCAGCGGACGCAACGTATTTAATTAACCTTCTGCCTGATCTTTTAATTTCTACTAATTAAAAAAGATGAAACCAACTTTTATACGAATTTAAACGCCACTATACTTTTAAATAACTTTGCCAATTTTAAGAAGTTAATACATCAAGCTAATAGAAAGACTGAATTCTAGTATCAACGGCCATAGAATCCAAAAATTCATTTATCATCATTTCTAATACCCCAACATCACCATTCGATACCCTCCAAACTTTCTGGACCTTAAATTTTTAGAACATGATATAGAAATAAGATTTTTTAAAATTTTCAGCCCTTTTTATTTTTTTATTTTTTTTTTTTTTTGGTTAAATAAGCTTTTCAGTTTTCTCAACTTTTTTGTGCTTTTGATGAGCATTTGTTACATCAATTAATCAAATGCAGCTTAAGGGCCCTCTTCACTCACCGCCGCCGGAAGCCGAACCTAATGTTATTCTATGGGAAATTTTTCTTTACAAATAACTTATTAACTAATACATATTTTTAAATTCTGTTTTCACATTCTGAAAATTTCCAGCTGTTAAATTGACGCACCTTTTCTAAAAAATTATTTTTTTATATTTTATTTTGAAGCTGCAAAATACGAATTTTGAATATGTGAATTTTTTTCATTTTGCAATTTCAAAATAAAATATTAAAAATTTAAAAAATACATTTTTATAAAGGTGCGTCAATTTAACAGTTGGGAATTTTCTGAATGTGAAAACAGAATTTAAAAATACGTAGTATTAGTTAAGTTATTTGTAAAGAAAATTTCTCCATAGAATAACATTGGCTCGGGCTTTCGGCGATGGTGAGTGAAGAGGGCCATTAATGGAATACTAAAGCATAATCATTTTTTTTTTTTTTTTTTTTATAGATTGAAGATTGAAAAATGTATTTATTACTCTAATATAATGGATTTTTTCATAAAAATTCTAGTATTTCATTTCAATATTTTGCCTTTGTATTCAGTTTCAGCATTTTTGACTTTTTGCTGATCTCATCCTTGATGATACAATATAAAAATCAATTAAGAACTGTTTTATATGGATTGTTCGGAGAGCAAGTAAAAGTGTTTGGTTTTAGTTCTGATTTCTTTATTATTTACAGACTTTTTAAAAAAAAATTTCTGTAAAATAAAGAGCTTTGTGTGTGAATTTGATTGTTCAAATCTATACAACCAGCATATAGTGGTTGTGTAACATATTCAAAATTTGTTCTGCTCAATAACAAAAATCATCTTTGTTAGGCTGTCTCAGCTAAAATCTTGTAACCTTTCATGATATAATCAAATCTAAACATATACATTGCGTAGTTCAATCTGTGTCTTCAGGAACTGATTTACGCTAAGGCACACTCTAACAGGGGCGGACTGGCCTACCCGGCGATTGCCAGGTGGGCCAACTGCCGAATTATGTAGGCTGTGGGCCAGATGAACAGGGGAAAAAAATTGTGTTATTGGTGCTAAATTTTAATTATTCAGAAAAAAAACAGTGACAAGGTACATATGATGACAATGAACATTCATCTAAACAAATGATAGAATAGTACAAAAAATTATACGGTACACAGGTTGACCTAGAAAAATCTCAGAATATTGCTTAACTTTTGGTTCATAATTTTTTTGTGTTTCAATGGAAGCTACACTTCCGAATTGCGGAAGCATAGATCACGAATTTGCACCTAGTTTAACATTGCAGTTTTCACGTTGGGTGCTTTACATTTGAAACCTGTGAGTTCTCAGTTTTTCCTGACTAGTGATTTACCATAAGTACGTGAAAATTTCTGCATTAAAACATGTATTAAAGATACTTATATCAGAATGTTTCATTCTCTCAATTCTTTGAGAACAATTTATTTTGCAAGAAATTACAAATAATCTTTACGATAGTGGAACAAGAGTAGGGTGCAGTACATGAACCTTGAATGCTATGTGTAAAGAGCAGACCTATTCTAGTTAGCAGCAGGAAGTAGTAAAGTAAAGAGCAGACCTATTCTAGTCAACAGTGAAACGTTTATTAATACCCTTTTTTTCTAAATGGTAGGGTTGGGTTAGGTTGTGGGGATTAAAGCTTGATACAGTGACAGAATGAAGTCCCTGTCTAATAGGCTATGCACCGTTCACTTCGATATATTTATCTTATTCTAATCTATTAATTTATTTTATCAGGGTCAATTCTATTGATTAGTTTTCATGCTACTATTTCCAATGCAATAATCCTCAAAATTCATATTTATATGAAAAATTTACAATTTCGCTATGTTGATAAAATCATAAATTACAAATAATTTATGAAGTTTTTATTAGAATATTTGTATTCAATCATGTTCAAACAAATATCATAAATGTAATTTTGAAGTTGTCTAATGTATTTATGATCCTCAAAATGGAAGTTTATGCTCAATTTTGCCTTATTCTGACATGTCAAGTAAATCGTAAATTCCAAATAACTTACGAATTTTTTAAATTGGAAAAATCATAGTCTACGATATTCATGCCAGTATCCTAAATAATATTTCTAAAGTGGTTTGACATCTTTACTATGAAAATATCCCTCAAGATTGACGTTTATGTGAAATTTTGCTCTATTCTGCCATGTTAAGAAATTCGTAAATTTCCAATAACTTGCGAAATTTTCAAAGTAGCATATTTATAGTTACTGATGTTCATTCTGGCATCAAAACTGGTCTGATATTTTTACAGTAAAAAGTTTCCTTTTAATGCACATTTAAGTGAATTTTTGTCCTATTCTCCCATGTTAAGAAAATCTTAAATTTTGAATAACTGCTGAAGTTTTTTAATTCGAATGTTTGAAGTTTAATGAAGTTTTTTAATTCGGACCCGGGCCGGCCTTTTACCCAATCAGAAATGATTTTTTTTTTTTTTTTTCTTAACACTAAAAGTTACTGTTAGTGATTCATTTGAAAATACTGACCCGCTAGTCTCCTTGTATTATTAAAATCTGTACACGTGTGTGTGTCTGTGAGAAACAGCTTGAAACAGCAAAGGCACTGCCGCTAATGTTCGCACGGACTTTGAACAGGTACTGTCGGATGGAGAATTTATCGCAGATGTACGATATCTAATTTGCTAAACGATGCGACCCTAATTAGCAGAGATATTAATTAAAATGTCGACCCATGTCAAATCAAAAAACGATTCAAAATCGTAGCCGACCGCCATTTTGTTACAGAACAGCCTACCTGAAAAGAAAAAGCAAAGAGAGAAAATTTCGTGGATTTTTGTAAAGCGATCACTGCTGATCTGTTGGAAATATCAAAAATACACCTGTACCACGAGAAAGAGCATTTATTACCGATTCTTATGGTACAATTTTTTTTTTTTTTAAATACAGATTTTTTATATTTAAAAAAAAAAAAAATTTTAAAGGGTTGAAATTTTCTCTTTTTCTCGATCGTCTTTTTTGAAACGCCCTGTATGACCGAGTAACTGTTCCATTTCTTAACAACTGGTATATTCGGAAAGGTCATTTAATCTTCTTTCGAACCATATAAAAATTTTTACAAAATACGGATTAGCAATCCATATTTTTAGATTTTACGAAACATCAATTTTTTCACAAAACATTTTATAACTCAAAAGCGTTTAGAGATAAATCTTTTTTTTTTTTTTTTTTTTTGTATATAGATCTCGCTTCAACAATTGAATTCCCAAAAGATTGAGAGAAAATTTCAAAAACAGAATGAGTTATAATTTTTTTAATTTTAGGCGTTAAAGCATTCATTTGAATAAGGCGACCTTCCTACCACGAGATTGTATAATGTGTTCGTTGCCGTTTGTCGTTACCATGGGAACCACTTCAAGGAAGAGAGATGTCTGCTCGGAAGCGGAAAAAAAAAAAAAAAAAAAAAAACCACCTGCCGTTGATAATCAGATGTGTTTTAAGTGGAATAAAAAATTGCAAATTTCTATTTTCTTCAATTTTTCGAATTCACACACGAGACTTGGTATAAAATCTTAACACCACAAAATAAACTTGCAGTTCAAATTTCATCGATTTTCGTCAATAAACAAAAGGTTTACATTTTAATTGCAAATTAAAATTTATTCTAATACGCGTATTTCAATTTCTAATTATGATTAAATTATTTTTAATACATGATTCGAAAGAAATTTTAAAGTTCTTTTATATTATCGAAAGTTTTCACCAGATTTACACGTTTTGAGGTGTCCCGAATCAGTTTTCTTTTGTATCTCAGCTACTAATTAAAATAATTTCATAAGTAATACATCATTAGAAAGCTTTGTTGATTTGGAATCGAACTGTACATTACAGAAATTTCTACCGCAAGATGGCGCTTTAATATTTTAAAATTTCAACTTCTAATTATGGTTAAATTATTTTTAATACATCATTTGAAAGATATTTTAATGTTCTTTTATATTATCGAAAGTTTTCACCTGATTTACATGTTTTGAGGTGTCCTGATTAGGTTTTCTTTTGCATCTCAGCTAATTGACTGCGTTGCCGAAGGCAGTGGAGACCCGGGCCGACTTTTTACCCAATCAGAAATGATTTTTTTTTTTTTTAAATTTCTTTTCTTAACACTAAAAGTTACTGTTAGTGATTCATTAATTTTAGTGATTCATTTGAAAATACTCACCCGCTACCGGGCAAAGCCCGCTAGTAGATTATAAATTACTGCCGATCTACTCACTTTAATTTCTATTTCAGAGAAAGAGACTTTAATAGTCTTACTTTTAAAGATAAAGTACAAATTAGGCTGCATTTGTGCAATCCCGTTGTTCTGTATAGTGTCTAAGAAAATATATGCATCATTTACAGTGCATTAAATATTAAAGGTATAGGTAAAAAGAATAATAATAATAATAAATTACAGCTGAAAATGTTTTGAACAATTTTCATTGTCATCGCATAATGTATTTGAATTTATTGACTCCCCACTAGCAGCTGGGAAGTTCAGTATTCAGAGTTGGAGGTGCTGAGATCGAATCCATTGTCAACAGATATTCTCTTATAACAGTTACAAAATTCGAGGTATTTATGCAAAAGTAGTTGTTAAAATGCACTTAAAAGGGTTTTTTCATTAGGTATAATTTAATGCCCTGCAGTAATATATCAAATTTATGATTACCCAAGAATATTTAGGAAAGTTATCTTTAGGACTAATAGACAGACGAAACCAAGTCATTAACACTTAACACTTCTTAATTTTGTTTGAAAAGATTAAAAAAAAAAAAAAGGGGAAAAATAGTAATAATAATAATACTTTTTTTCAAAATCTGCTTCACATTAAGTCACTTGATTTTTAAGTGGGATTAAAAATTGCAGTTTTCAAATTCTTTTATATTTTCTCTCACGAACACAAAAATATAAGAAACAGCCTCTACCCCACAAGACCAACTTGCATTTAAAATTTCATCAATTATTTTGGTTAATAAACAAAAGTTATTATTATTTTTTTTTTTCAAATTAAGTTTTATTCTATCTTCGTAAAGATTTATGTGATCATAGATATAATAATATATATAGATCTATCATCCCCATATTATCGTGCAAAGATTTTTGAGGAAAAAAGGAAAAAAAGAAGAATGAATTTGAAACTATATGTGGAGCTTTACATTCACCTTTAGTAAATAAATTATTCATGAATTTTATTTTCTAAAACATTCGTGTGTATTCCCGTGTGTATTCACTCGGGGAAAGACTGCCATATTTTGGTAAAATCGCCGTCTTTTCCCGAGTGAAAAGGAATCACTTTTTTCTCCCCAATGATCAATCTATATATTATTACTATATCTATGTATGTGATACGATACATTAATAATTTGGGTTTTAAAAGTTTTTTTAAATAGATTATTTAAACTCTATGAACCATATTTTTATTTTATCAGTTTCATCAACAGATCCTGCTGGGCGTTTTTTAAAATTTTGGTGTTAAAGTACACCGAACGTTTTTCGACAAGAAGTTTAATATAGCAACAGCCATTTTAATCTAAGTAGTGCATCAAATATATAAAAACATAAATGATTTATTTTTACACAAAATTTATAGAAAAAATGCAGTTTTAAAGATAGGAAATTTATTTCAACAAGCACTATTTTAAACCTAAAAACCATTAAATATATAAGCAGAATATAAAGGATTCTTATGTATAAACAAAAAAGAGTCTGATAAAATTATTAGCAAAATAGTCTTCCCCTTTTCATACAAAGAAAAAAAAAAAAATCCATCGCTAATATGGCGACAAAAATTCAAAAGCCGCCAGTGGAGCGACATAATAAAGTTGTGTAACACGATAATGTTTACCTATTTATTTATTTTTTTATATAATAATCACTATGCTAATTTATCATACAAACAAATGAGCCTCTGTGTGTTACTGCACTTGCACGCTGTCGAACAGAAATATTTGAAAAATTCAAATTAATATTTAAATAAATAAATAAAAATATGTTTAAAGGGAAATATATATAACCATAAAATGATTAGTTGTCTAAAATACGGCAGAAATAGCGCTCATAGCATATTGTTACAAGGGATTAAGTCTTATTGTTACAATGGATTAAGTCTAAAATGGTGACAAAAATTCAAAAGCCGCCAAAGAGAACTATATTAAGGCTGTACTATCAGGTTTACAACCCATGAATTATACATAAACACAAAAAATTAATTGTCTCATGCGACAGACGTAGCTAGTCACAGCATATTGTAATATTTGGCGTGAAATTGCTGTCATTTAATGGTTGATTGGATAAACAAAATAAACATATGAAATAACGTAAAAGCAAATATTATGTTGTCTAAACCCAGTTACATTTGAGTCCAGTCCGAGTTACATGTGAACAACACGTATAGTGTTGTTCACATGTAACTGGGATTCAAATATAAAAGGGAAACTCCAATTTTTTCGATACTATCTATTTCGAAACTGTTATATAATAAGCACCTAAATGGAAGCTCATTGGTAAACTATTGTCGCAGGTAATAGGGACAAGCGCCTGACTTGCAGTGGATGACAAAATCGCTGCCGAATGCAGCAGGGACCTGGAGCGAGCTTTTGAACAATTTCAGTAATTTATTTTATTTTATTTTTATAAGGCTATATAGAAAAGAGTTTCCTTTAAATTTAGTGACCAGCGAAGCGGGCAAAGCCTGCTAGTTAAAATAAATTGAGCTGTACACGTAATTTACA
>OZ005659.1:21247508-21267508 GCA_963930645.1 Salticus scenicus | reverse complement strand
GCTGTTAAGAAATGGAAGGAATACTGGGTCGTACAGGTCGTTTAAAAAAAAACGACCGCGAAAAAGAGAAATTTTCGACCCTTTTTAAAACTTTTTTTAAAAATATAAAAAAAACGTATTTTTTTAAAAAAAATTGTACCGTAAGAATCGGTAATAAATGCTCTTTGTTTTGGTACAAGTGTATTTTCGATACGTCGAACCGTTCAAACAGGATCGCTTTACAAAACCCCCCGAAATTTTCTCTCTTTGCTTTTTCTTTCGAGGTAGGCTGTTCCGTAACAAAATGGCGGTCACCTCCGATTTCGAATCGTTTTTTGATTTGACATGGGTCACCATTTTAATTAATATCTCCGCTAATTAGGGTCGCATCGTTTAGTAAATTAGATAACCCAGATTTGCGATAAATTCTCTTTCCATCGGTACCTGTTCGAAGTCCGTGCGACCGTTAGCGGCCGAGCTTTTGCTGCGTCAAGCCGTTTCTCACAGACAGACACACACACACACACGCGTACTGATTTTAATAATATAAGGAGATACATAAAGTAAAGAATTTAATAACGGTATAAAATTTAGCAATTAATAGATACGTGATAATGACAACAACACTCAAATGAAAAGTTATTGTAATTCATATATATATATATATATATATATACACACCGCACACATTATATATATTAAATATTATTGTATTTATAGGATATTTAATTTAGTCACCAATTAACTCTTATTGGTTATTTTGGTTTTCGATGGCATTTATTCTTCTGTTATACTTCATTTTACTATGTTTAATAAATAATTTTATAAAGGAACAAAACTTTTTTTGCTTAATTTAATTACCTATGTGCTGCATATTCAATTTATTGATTTATTTCTATTTAATAAATTAGTTAATGTCAAATTTAATACATTTTGTGCGTAGAAGTACATAATTTAGTCATTTTTCATCTTAAGTGTTGCTCAGTGAAGTAAAGAAAAATTCACGAGTTCCTTTAAATGATGTTACTTTTATCAGTTATCATCAATTTATCAAATAAACGTACTAGAGCAAGCACAAAATATATAAATAAATAAATATAAATAACATTTAAAAATAATACAGAAGGTTATTTTGTTGTACAAATTATTTTATTCGAGAATTTGTTTAAAATGAATATATATTACATACAAAAACAGAAAAAGTTTTAATTAGGTATTAATTAAAATGTTGAAATTTGCTGACCGATGATTTCTGAATACAAAAAGAAAACTTGACTTTTTAAAATATATAATTAATAACTAAAAAATCTGATGTGGGCACCACATGACTTCCTTATACATCTTTAGAAATATATAATGTTAAAAACATTGTCATTGGACCCAAGACAAATGGTTAAAAACATTTTAAAAATGCATTACCACCGTGTTCTGGCTTTTCTGAAAGTTTCAAATGTCTAGCTAGTCGGGAAGTTAGTTAAAAATCGACTGCAAGATTTGTACAGGTAACGATGCCGAAGGCAGCAGGGATCCGAAGCAGTTGGCTAAAATTATTAAAAAATGGATTTTCACCGAGTTCTGAACTATTCTGAAAGTTTCACATGTCTAGCTAGTCGGGAAGTTAGTAAAATAAATTTTCTGTTGAACCATAAAACGCTGCCAAAGGCAGCAGTGACCCGAAACAAGTTGCTAAAAATATTTAAAAAATGCATTGTCGCCATGTTCTGAGCTTTACTGAAAGTTTCAAATGTCTAGCTAGTCGAGAAGTGAATTAAAAATCGATTGCAAGATTCGTCCAGGTAACGCTGCCGAAGTCAGCAGGGATCCGAAACAGTTGGCTAAAAATATAAAAGAAATGCATTTTCACCATGTTTTGAACTATTTTGAAAGTTTCAAATGTCTAGCTAGTCGAAAAGTTAGTTAAATAAATATTCTGTTGAACCATATAAATGCTGCCGAAGGCAGCAGTGACCCGAAACAATTTGCTAAAAATATTTAAAAAACGCATTGTCACCATGTTCTGAGCTTTACTGAAATTTCAAATGTCTAGATAATCGGAAGTTAGTTAAAAATCGATTGCAAGATTTGTCTAAGTAACGCTGCCGGAGGCAGCAGGAATCCGAAAGAGATCGCTAAAAGTATTTCAAAAATGCATTTTTACCGTGTTTTGAAATATTCTGAAAGTTTCAAATGTCTAGCTAGTCGAGAAGTTAGTTAAATAATTTTTCTGTGGAATCATATAAACGCTGCTGAAGGCAGCAGGTATCCGAAACAGTTGGCTAAAAATATTTTTAAAATGCATTGTCAACGTGTTCTGAGCTTTTCTGAAAGTTTCAAATGTCTAGCTAGTCGGGAAGTTAGTTAAATTGCAAGATTTGTCCAAACCGTTTTTAAGTTATTACCGTTTTTTAATACATTTTGGCCATTATGAACCTAATTTTCCTAAATATCTCCAAAACGGAAAATCATACAAAGTCCAAAAAGGGCACTTTAATGTTGGCACAACTAGATGTTATAACAAACCTATGTACCAATTCGCAACTTTCTACGTCCAACCGTTTTTGAGTTATGCGACATACTCACCCACACACACACACACAGACACACATACATACAGACGTCACAAAAAAAAACGTGTAAAGTCGCTTATATCTCTAAAACGAGAGCTCGTGTTAAGACGACACTTGCATGTGTACAACTAGACATCATGACAGTCACACGTACAAATTGGGAACATTCAGTGATCATTCGTTTTTGAGCAATGTGAAATAGAAAATCCATTTCGCAAATCGGGATTACTATACTTCCTTATACTTTGTATAAGGAAGTAAAAACTGGTGGACGTCATAAATCGTTCTTTAAAATATTGTTTTTTAGTTATGGAATTTTTCTTGAATATCCATTGGAATATAACAATGTTAAACATATTAAAATTTCTCGAAAAGTATTAAAATTTAAAATAAAATTTAAGTAAAAAATCTTTTTTTTAAAGTAAGAAGCTTTTTATTGTGAAGCTCTAAAAAGCATAAAATAAAATGTATTCTGGCAAAGACATGCTACAAAGAAATGAAAGTTTCAACACTAAGAAAATTTTAGAGAAAAATATAGGTACTTTCCTTTTGCAAGAGATGAAAATTTGTTAATGTTCAAAATATTTTAAAAAGCTTTCGAGACCAATATTCTTAGTTATTAGTTTTTGTATAATCATTCATTAGGTCAGAAATCTCAAATGTCTCGAAAGCTTTGTAAAATATTTTGAACATTAAAAAATTTTCATCTCTTGCAAAAGGAAAGTACCTATATTTTTCTCTAAAATTTTCTTAGTGTTGAAACTTTCATTTCTTTGTAGCATGTCTTTGCCAGAATACATTTTATTTTATGCTTTTTAGGGCTTCACAATAAAAAGCTTCTTACTTTAAAAAATGATTTTTTACTTAAATTTTATTTTTTGCTTTTTAGTTACAAAAAAGGAAAAAGCTTCTTAAGAAAACTAATTAAAATTTCTTAGGATATTTTGTAGACAACGGAAGATTTTCGTTTATCAATTGACATTTTTTTTCTATTATTTATCTGCAAAAAAAAATACTATATCGTCTTTCGAGGACCGAATCCGGGACCATCGTGTTATCAGCATGACGCTCTAACCAAAAGTCTAAGAACTGTCAAGAAAAATCATAGAACATTCTAGAAAAATCTAACAAATACTTATACGCTCCTTCTCATATTTATAAGGACACTTTATATTTTGAAATAACTAATGAAAAAATAATTGTAAACAAGATTATACTTAGTGCACTTAATATATCTAGTATTCTAAAAACCAAAACTGTTATAATTTTTTTATATAAAACAAAATTAATAAAAAATAATGCAAAATGTGTTTTTCTCCACATTTGTAGATGTTCATAATTATAGGGACAATCCAGATTTTTTCGTTTTATTTAACTTACTAGCGGATAAATTACAGTTGACATGCGAATTTGTTAACTACTGGGCTAAATTAATTCATATATAAGCCTTTAATTTTTCTTGGACGGACATTACTGATAATTTCTCGAAAAAAAGAACGTTCAAGTAGTGAAGTATGATAAATGTGTTTTTTAAGTGGAGGGATAATTTCAATCCGTCGTATTTCTAATGAAATTCGAAGATCTAAAATTGCTGAAGGAAATGGGATCAAACGTTGAACTGCTGGTTCGATAGGAGAGAGATCTGATGCAAAATCAGAGTTGTTTTACAGAGATCGAAGACTCATAATTGCTCTTACTCTTCTACTCATAATGACTGCTGCTGAATTTGCTCGTGATTTTTAACAAAAGTTTGGGGTCCACATTTATGCATACTTAAAATAATTAATAATACGTTAAAATGAATAAAAAACCTTTAATAATCAATCAGCATTTAATGGGGGGAAAGAACATCTGTGTTAAAGTTGAATAAAGACAATATTAAATGGTAAAATGTTGCATTTTCGGCTGAAAAACATTTTATTCTTGATTAACCAAATGGTTTTAACAGTTACTGGCACGATCTGAAGATAGCGAAAGATGAGCAGGTTTTTTAAAGGCAGATGTAAATCGGGCATTTTGAAGGTGGATATATAGTGCTCTGGGGAGCTGCTTCTACTGAAGGCAGAATGAATTTAGTAATTTTTTTCTATTATTATGAACATCAAGCGAATATCTGCAAATTTTAAACGTGGAATTCTCAGATTTTTGTTAGATTTTGGGGGGTAATAATATTTTTTTCAACAAGACTTACATTTTTGCTCTACTTTTAGAGCAATAGGGAATAGTTTGAAGAAAGAAACTTCTGTATTATTGCCTTTCCCATGGCCTAAAAGTTGAAAAAACCTTAACTTATGATATTAGAAAAGTGCATGCAAGTGGAAAGCAATAGATTATTGCAAATTTATAGTTTAAATGTATTAGGAATATCATATGTGCTATATGAAATGGTATTGAAACTGAATATTAAAAAAAAATGTATATATATATATATATATATATATATATATATATATATATATACCAGAGAGAATGTCTGACTGTTTAACCCTAAAAAGAGACCCCATAAAATATTAATTTTAAGAATAACTGAAAAAAATTACTAAAATTCAAGCTGTCCTTATAATTGTGAACACCTGAAAAATCATCTTTTTACCATATTTAACGTTTTTTAAGATATAAAAACGATAAAACTTTTTAAATATAGTCTGTTAATGAAATTCAGATTAATAAAAAATATATTTCTTTAAATAATAGTGTTCAATGTTTAGTTAATATAGAAAAACGGGTGTCCTTATAATTATGAGAAGGAGTGTACAAAAGAAATATTGTTTTCGAATGCTTTTTTAAAATATTTGGAATATTTAAAACTTTTCATGTTTTGCAAAAGTGAAATATCTATATTTTTCTTTAAAATGTTCTTATTGTTGAAACTTTTATGATTTTATAGCATGTCTCTGCAAGAATAAATTTTAATTTTAGGCTTTTTAGGGCTTCACAATAATAAAAAACTTTCAGTGTTATTTTTATTTATTTATTTACTTACTTATATTTTTATTTAATTATTTATTTTTATTTTTACTGAAATTTTTATTTTGTGCGTTTAGTAACTCAAAAAGAAGTTTCTTTAAAAAACGATCAAAATTCCTTAGGACACTGACGAATGATTTTCTTTTATCAATTGACATAGTTTCTATTAATTATCTGCAAAAAAGTAACACATCGGCTTGCGAGGATCGAACCCACGAGCATCGCGTTATCACCATGACTCTCTAACTAAATGCGCTAACGAGCGACGAAAAAGGTTGCTTAAATTTACGTTAAAGGGGAGGCGCCTTTTTTTCAGAATGACGCAAAGACACGATGATAAAAATCCAATTTCAATAAAAAGCTTCTAAAAGAATACACACACACACACACACACACACACACACACACACACACACACACACACACACACACACACACACACACACACACACACACACACACATATATATATATATAACTTTATATTTTGTGTTTTTTAGTATCTAAAAAAAGGCTTCTTTAAAAAAACTCTTCAAAAATTCTTAGAATACTGTGTAGACAATAAAAAATTTTCTTTTATCAATTGGCATATTTTCTATTACACATTTCATCTGTAAAATTTAGCACATCGATCCTTCGGGGATGGGACTCACCACCATTGTATTAGCAACTTGACGCTCTAACTAACTGAGCCAACGAGTGACAATGAAAACTGCTGATATTTACTTTAAAGTTGCTTATTTATTAGCGTGACATGAAGACGCTATAACAAAATACAATTTCAATAAAAAGCTTCTAAAAAAATGTTTATTTATTTCTTTATTTTTATTAAAATTTTTATTTTGTGCTTTTTAGTTACTAGATAAAAAGCTATTTAAATGAAATCTTCAAACATTATTAGAATAATGTCTACACAACGAAATATTTTCTTTTATCAATTGACACTTTTTCTATTAATTATTTGCAAAAAATAACACCTCGGCCCGGCGAGGATCGAACACACGACTCTCGCACTATCAACATGACGCTGTAACCAGCTGATTCATTAAAAGATACAATGAGTTGCTTACATTTTTTTTTTTTTTTTTTTTTTTTAATATATATATAATGGAAGCGTCTTGTTTTTTTAACGTGACAAAAAGCCGATGACAAATCCAATTTCGTATAATAGTAATATATAATATACATATATACATATAAAGCTTCTAAAAATATTTTTTTATGTATTTTTTACTTAAAACATTTTATTTTGTGCTTTTTTAATATCTAAATTGTTTTGTGTTTTCCAATATCTAAATAAATAAATAAATAAATAAATAATGCTTCTTAAATAAACTCTTCAAAAAAATTCTTAGTGTAAGCAACGAAAAATTTTCTTGAATCAATTGACACCTTTTGTACTAATTACCTGCAAAAATTAACACGCTGAATCTTCCGGGGACCGAACTCACGACCACCGTGCTACTAACTGGATGCTCTTACCAACTGAGCCACAGAACGACAAACAAAACAGCTTATATTTACTTTAAAATGAAGGCGCCTTGTTTACTAGCGTGACACGAAGACACAATGACCAAGTCAATTTCAATTAAAAACCTTCTAACTAATAACAAAATTCAAAAATTTATTTTTATTTTTTCAAACATTTATAAATATTTCATTCTAACTAATTTTTAATTTTTTTTTCACGAATTTACAATATTATAGTTTAAAATTAATGTTATATATTTTTTAAATTTATTTCGGTATTATATTGTAGAATGATTAATAAGTTTTCTTTTTTTTAAACTTGTATGTATAAATGTTGAAAATTTGCATTCAAACGTAAAATATATATATTTTAAAATAATTTTATTTCTTGAAATGTAGAACTTAAAAAAAAAAAAAAAAAAAAAAAAAAAGTGCTTTAAGCTTTTAAATGAGTTACAAACTTTAAAAATGAATGTATAAAATTTAAATTTGAATGACATGAACTTGAAATATAATTTAATCAAAAATTAATATTCAATTTTCATAATCAGCCATTATGTTTATGTAATCAGTCTGTTAATAAATTTATTTAAAACAGATTATATTTATACGTATATGATAATTATAATAATCTAAAATAAAATAAGTAAACTGAAATATGACAGTAAAATGATTTTATTATGCACGAATAATTATAATAAAGCGAGCTATGTTGTTAGAATATACTGTTCTTTATGTACTTAAGCAAATTAAATACAAATCATTTGTAGACTTTTTTATATAATGTTGAATAAATATATAACACAATTATGAAAATTTGGGCCAATGTACCGTTAGAAAATGGAAATAGAATTTACGAAAAATAGCATAATCTTAATACATTTTTAAGATAACAGCAATTCATTTATTATACTTATCAAATTATTTATTGTTTAGGATAATCGGAACTTTGCATAATTTTAGCATAACAATATAAATGGTTGACTGTTATTGTGGTGTAACTCAATAATTTATTTATTTATCATACGTGTCATTTACTCATGATATTAAACTAATTTTATTGTGTTATTAGTTATTATTATATCACGTTTCCCGGACTTTAAAATAGAAGGTTCCAGAAAATCATTTTCTGCTAAACCTAACAATATATTTGAAAAGCAACTTTTTATATTTCTAGTAATACCATCCATTTATACCCCCGTACACAGAAATCTCAGGCGCTCTTCTTAATACTGAGCATGTATACGCCACGTTTATCTTTAAAAAACACCGTGAATTTATTCTCGCCTAAACTGGAGGCATTTACCGTGAAGCACTTTCAACTTTCGAAATATTGCCCTGATAAAAGAGCCCTGAGATATGCAGGGGCAGACGATAAAATTCCCCAGCCACGCATTCATGAGTCCATAAACAATACGCCGCAAACCCGAAAAATATTCCGCCTCTTTCTCACAAAAGCGCGAATCCATAAGGTACCTGGGGAAATCTAGAGAAAAATTCAAAAAAGGAGGTGAAGACTCTGGCATCTATAAACGTCTTGCCCCCCTCCCCTCTTTCTCAAAAATCCCGGAAAACGGAAGCCCTTCTCAAAAAGCGTCATTTCCCCCCCATCTCTTTGTTTTGGGTCATTTAAAATACAAAACAGTTCTCCGGATTCGTGGCGAACTTGCCTCTCCATCTTTTTCCCCACTATCTTTGGTGTTTCCCTCCTCCCGCACCCACCCTCAGGGGGGTATTCCATCTCCACGATAACCCCGGATAATATGTAAAATAGTTTTGCAGTGGCAACTGCAGAAGCCTTCAATATTTGGGCGCATAATGCCCTCTATACGTCAGCAGCGCTTCATCAGACAAAGTACCTTGATAGAAATAATCCACAGACAGCAAACCCCTGCACCCCCACCCTGCCGGAAGTTCTATCTAAGTGTTAATGCCATGCAAAAGGTTGGGGGTGGAAGTTACCAAGATGAAGTAATGAAATCATCTCTAGGCGATGGTTATGGGGTTAAAAAGGGGATGTTTTGATATGGGAGGGGGAAGTTTCGATCTTCCTTTTCTCTCCCCTTCAATATTAAGTACTCCCCCAGGCGGTTTTTTTCCCGTCATCACCGGAGTCGTAACCCGTATATGATGACTAAATCAAATAACCTCCTCATAATTGCCTAGAAGTGATGCGGATGTAACTGGCAAACGGCAATTTTATTGCCCTATTTACGCCGAGCGAAGCACCGGAATTATTAAAGTGACTTAAGCGATAAAATTTGATTATTTATTTATGTTTTCAAAAATGCTTCTACGATAGCAACGCGATCCCATTATAGTGAAGGAATTCTAATTAAATTTTTGAAAATTTAAAAGAAAAAAGAAATGTTGTAAAATAAGTGTTAAAATTATTTTTAGATTTTTATATCGATCAAGATTTTCATAAAATTAAAAAAGCCTCGTATGCTATTTTAAATTTTATGTGAAATGCATTAAAATCACATAAAAAAAAATAGCAGTGAAGAAAAAAAAAATGTTTCTTAATTTTTATTGTTTTAGTTCCTCAGACACACACACACACACACATACCTCCTTCACAATAAATAAATAAATAAATAAATAAATAAAAATAAAATAAAATAAAATAAAATAAAATAGTTTGTAATTAATAAATGAATAAATGAAAAAGATATATTTATTTAGTAGTATAGAAAATATTATATTTGGCATAATCGTAAAAAAAAAGGATAATTGTTTTTAATTAAATATTAATTTACTCATTTGTTATAGATAAATGTTAATGAAATTCACGGAAAACATTAACGTTACAAGTGATTCCTTAAACAGAATTATATATTAATTGAGGAATGTAAATTGACAAGAAGCGATAAAAAAAACTAATATATAATACATTAACTAATATCTGGATAGATGATAAAAGGTGTGATTACTAAGACTAGATATAATTTAACTTCTTTATTCATTAAATGAATAATTAATATACTGTAACACATTTATATATATAAGAAAAAAATATATATATTGATGTATGGAAAATTCCTTTCGCCTGTATTAATATGAATTAGAAACAATTCAAGTCTAGATCGAGTTATTATATTTCATTGATACTTACATAATATTATTTAAAAGCCATTTTTTAAAAGTAGACATAAATAAAAATAAAATAAAATTTTTTAGCATTAAATAAATCTTAGAAAAAATATTTATTTAATTCAAGAATCCAATCTCCGATTATTCATTTACTTATCTAGCCAGCAACAATATAAGAAAACGATTTATATCATAAAAATTAAGCTATCAACTCGCCAGTCTAGTATTACTTTCTGGTAGAGTAAGTGTTAATGTAACAAAACTTGTTTTACAGGTTATATGAAGTACTGCGAACTCGGCACTTCTGGTAAATGATAGCACATCAATACAAAGTTATATCGGATTGCTGGAAACATAATGTTAATATTATTTACTAAAATAATAATGCATTTGTATTAATATTTTATTATTGATACTGAACCAATATATATATTTTAATCAATAGCAATAGAAGATATGTAACTGAAAAATCAAAACAGTTAGAACATCAAAACAATATTTAACTTTCTGGCACACTGTTAAAAATGTCAACAGAAAACTACTGGTAATCATTTATATTAAGTCTTATGCAAAATTACAGAGAAAAGTAGACAGAGAGGTTTAAAAAAATCTATTTTATAAATACATTTTAATGACTAATTTTAATTTAATTTCGCCTATTTGTGAGCTAGAATGCAAGTAGAAACATTCACTTTAAATTTTTTATAGAGAAATTAAATAATAAATATTGATAAAAGTACAGAATAAAGATTGAGAATCTCGATTACTTACTTTCTAGTAAGAATTATAGTAAATTTACAAAAACTCTGGAAAACATTTCAGTAAATTTACAGAATTTTTTTACAGTGCAGAGTTAGTGTTAATGTAACAAAAATTGTTTTACAGGTTAAATTTACTACATTGCGAATTCACAGTTGACTACTATTAAACTACTGAATAAAATAATGCATGTCACGTTAAGGAAAGAAATAGTATATCGACATAACGATGTATGGGATGCTGTAAAAACAATGTTGGTATTATTTGCAAAAAATATAATGTATTGGTATCGAAATATTTCGTTAGTGATATAAACGAGTATTTAAAACGGTACATTGATGTTTACTTTCTTTTATATTCATAAGAAGAAAGTATTGGGTTCTTGTAAATTTTCGTTTTCCGGTTTTTTGAGAAGATTTGAGAAGTTCAGAAAAGGATTTCCTCATTTTTGAAAAATGTCTGTGTGTATGTGACAAAAGAAAAAGTGGCAGCTCTAGCTCAACAACAAATGCACAGACTTTTATACAATTTTATATATGCAGTGAAACCTCCCGTAAGGAACACCTCTATTTAAGGGACGATATCTCTGGTTCCAGTCCCTTTGATTAGGAACCTTAATGTGATTACCTCTGGCTAAGGGACACTCTAATTAAGGGACACCCAAACATTCCAAAATAAAAATTTTGAGACTTTAGAAGTGGAAGAAGATTTTATGATAAAGGAAACATAAAAGAGTGAAATTTACTAAACTTTCTATTTTCAAGAATAGTTTTCAAAAATGCTTAGCATTGTGCTTGAAAAAATGCTTAGAGGAATAAGAGAATAGTGAAGAAGAGGATATAGATGAGAAAAAGTGGGAATTCAAAAGCTATGAAGAAGCCTTAAAAAACACTTTACAACTAAAACAATTCTTGTCAAATAATGACGATTAGGAATGTCTTAAAGTGATAAGTGCATTTAATATCCATTTGAGAAAAAAATGCTTTGTAAAGTACATGCTTGTAAAAAAGAAAAAATAGTGTTATGGGTTTTTTAAAATAAATTATTTCTCATTTTCTTTCATAAATTTAATTCTTTTGTTAAGTGAAAGATTTATGTATTATGTACGAAAAATTTAAAAAGCTAAATTTAAAATAGGTTCTATGTTATACTACATTCTGAGTCTTTAAAATTTGGTGTTACATGTATTTCTATTTAAATTAAATTTCTTAAAGACAATCTCATTTATATACTATGTTACAAAAAAGTACCACAAAACTGGTTTTTAGAAGTAATAAGTACAAAACTTTCATAAAATGCCGTGTGTTCAAAGTTTTGCGCTTATTATATACCATGTATACTAATATCCATACCTCTGAATAAGGGACACCTCTATTTAAGACACAAAATGTCCGGTTCCTTGGGTGTCCTTTATTCGGAGGTACTACTGTAGTTGTAACTTGACATAAGTAATACCTAGAAATTTTTGTTGAAAATTACCCAGCAAGTGGCGTTCTCATCCTATTTTCCATAATTTTTAACCTGGCAAAAATAGAACAAAATTTTGAATAAAAGTGAACAATGAGAATTGTTTTTTAACTAATTATTATAAAATTAAAAAGAATTATTTATAATAGTAATAGTTAAAAACCACTTTTGTATATGTTGGAGCATAGCAGTGTGAATTTTCAAAATAAGTATTTTTCAAATAAGCTCTTCAAAACATTTAAAGCAAATGGTTGATCAACAACTTTGTAATAATTTAAAATAAATAAATAAATAACTTATTTTATTATATGTTGTCTATAGGGCACAGAAATAACTTTATTTCAACATTCAGGGCTCTATGAGATAAAAATCATCTGAATTCATCATGGAAAATAATAAAAAAAATAATAATAATTCGTACCGCAAGAAAGTACATAGGAAAATATCAAAGAAAGTTTTGTGATGGCCATAATGTACTTAAATTTTATTGCGACTATTTTGTTACTGTTAAAAGCTTCTAAATTAATCTAGTTAAATTAACTTTGTATTCGAAGGAATAAAAGTAATTTAACTAGATTAAATAGTTTTAATTGGATCTGATTTATTTTAACTAGTTTAATAGTTAGATTAAACTAATTAATTTTAAATAGTATTTTTCATACCATATTTTACATGTCCAAATTATTGTTGTTGAATACATATAGGACTAAAACTTTGTAACCAAATACTACAAAGGATAAAAATGCGCAACAGTTCTTTCCAACGCGAAATAATCAAGCACTATATTTCCTCAAGTGAACATTTATTTTGCATTTATTTAAAAAAAAAATCTTTTATTTTATTACAATTATTTTCATTTTCTATTTATGTATTTATTTTTTCCACTTTTAATTTTATTCAAATCACTCAAATTCTTTTAAAGAACTCCTTCTATTATACTTCATTTTGCCACTAGCTTACGTTTTCAGTGTTGCTGATTTCCAGCTGCTTTGGGGCCTTACATTTTCTCTGCTTATGAAGGGTCATGCTTAATTATTTCTACTGAAAACAGTTTTAAACATTTTTGCAATTTATGATACTTGCTTACACAAATTTTTGTATTCATTAACTTCATTTTTATTATAAGTAGAAATATGTTAAATTATCTTTATTTAAATAAGCGTAAAAGTTTAAATTATATATTTTTCTTTTATTAAATATAGTTTTATATGTATATTATCAAAGTTAAAATTTTAATGCATATAATTATTAATTCATTCATTTTTCAAGGACCTTTTAAAATGATTTAAGACGAGTGAAAAATTAGTCTGTTTTAAATGATCTCACACATTTTTTTTCTTTTATTAAAATTACACAAAACTTTAGTATAATGTTTAGACTTGTTCCAAATTTTGAAAAATTATAGACTTAATATCATTAATTAACTGCAATTAGAGGTGTGATGAAAAATTAATGAAATTAAATAAATCTGTTTCAATTGGTCATAAGTTCCCCCCCCCCCATTAAAAGGACACAAAACATTTAATGTAATGCTAAATGCTTGTTGCAAGTTTTGAAAAATTACAAAACTATTATCGTTAATTAATTACAATAAATATGTAATAAAAATTAACGAATTAAATGGATTGTTTTAATTGAACCCAAGTTACGTTAGTTTCATTAAAAAATTTCAAAAATTTAGTGTAATACTTAAGGCTTGTTTCCGGTTTTAAAAAATTATAAAACTAATATAATTAATTAATTACAATATAAGATTAATGAAAAGTTAATGAATTAAATGAAACTAATTAAATTCATTACAAATTACATTTTTCATGAAAATTATACAAAAGTTTAATACAATGCTTAAGGTTTGTTTCAAATTTTGAAAAGCTATAAAGTTAATGTACTTAATTAATTCCAATAAAAGATGAAATAAAGAAAATACTGAATTAAAAGAATCTGTGTTTATTTCTCCTATTTTTTTTCGTTAAAATTACACAAAAGTTTAATGTAATGTTTAAGTCTTCTTTCAAGTTTTGAAAAATTACAAAATTAATACCGTTGATTTAGTACAATAAAAGATATAATAAAAAATTAATGAACTAAATGAGTTTGTTTCAATTGATCACAATTTATTTAATTTTATTTTGAATTTAGTGTAATGCTTAAGGTTTGTTTCAAGTTTTGAAAAAATATTAAATTATTATTCTTAGTTAATTACAATAGAAATGTTTGGCGAATTATTAAAGTAGGATTTTTTATTTTATTTTATTTTATTTTATTTTATTTTATTTTATTTATTTAATATTTTGTTATATGTATGATGACAATTTAGAATTTACATATTTACAACCACACGACTTCCATTACTCACTATTACACGTATTATATACATTTTGTGGAGGTAATGTGATCAGAAATCATAAAATTGACCTAACGAAGTAGACATCTAAAATTTTCCGGTAAGAGAAACTTGATACACGTGTGACATATAAAACAGAGTTTATATAGCGAGTTAAAAAATAACAAAATTGGTAGAGTTATTTTTTTGAAACACCAATTTCCGAGATCTTAAACTGACCTACCTAAGCAGGATGACTGTTAATTGTCCTGTAATAACCCGTAATACACGAGAAAGGATATCTAAAATCTATTTATGTAACAATTTCAAAGAAAATCGCTAGAGGGGTCATTCCATGTCAAATCAACGAAAAAAAGTAGCATTTTTGACCTGACCCCCTCAGATTTCTATAATATTGGGCTCATTTATTTGTTGTATAGAGAAATGAATCTGTACCTATTAATAAGTCCCTACCTCTTTTAGTTTTTGATATACAGGGCTGCAAAAATGCAAATTTTCAAAATTTTTGTTTTACAAATGTGCCCATATGTCCTTCCCTAATTGACTTAGAGGTATAAATTTGGTATCATTAGAAAGCTTTTAATACAGGCTTTCAAAGGATATATCGCATGCACACATTTTTAACTTTTTTTCATTTCAAGGTCAAACTTTTTGACCTTTGACCTTCAATAACTCAAAAAGTGCATTTTTTATTTTCTTTTAAAAAATATATGTTGTTCCTGCATTTATTATCTATAATTACTGTTATTTTCAGAATGGGATTGCCATGGGATGCTGAGTTATAAATTAAAATGTAACATCTATCAGTGTATTCATACTAACATCAGGGTCATTCCAAGTCAAATCAACGAAAAAAAGTAACATTCTTAACCTGATCCTCTTAATTTTTTTTTAAATTGGACTCAGATATTATGTTTATATAGAAATTAATTAATACTGAATAAAAAGTCTGCATCTATTTTGGTTTCTGTGATAATAAACTTCAAAAATGGGCAAAATATGTTAGTTTTTGCATTATGCATATTGCATAAGTCGTAACTTGTTCCCTAATTGTCACAGAACCTTATTTTTGCTGTTGTTAGAAAGTGCTTGAATAGGCCTTTCATTTGATATATGACATACATATATTTCTTGGATTTTTAATTTCAAGGTCAAAGACTTTGACCTTTGACCTATATTTCAAAAAGTGTGTTTCTTAAAAAAAAAAAAAAAAAAAAAAAAAAAGTATGGTATTCTTACATAAATATATTGTAAAATATCTGTGTATATTAATTTGGGATTTCTGTGGGATTCTGAATTAAATTAAAATGTTAATTTGTGTCTCACCTTTATAATACAGTATTAGATTTAAAAAAAAAAAAAGAGAGAGAAAATTTTCACTGAAATCATATTACAACATAATATTTAGTAATAAATACTGCAATTAATATCTCTATTCTATTCATCTAATTCTATTTTACATGAATTTAAAAGTAGAATTTCAAATCATGATTCCACGACAGTTGTATGACTGGGCAAAAGAGCATATTGAGTGTGAGTCCATACATTTTCAGTACAGTACAACTGAACAACACAAAGAAGAAGAGAAGACTTTGAAACAAAGGATAATGACAGCAAGATGAATACCAGGTACTCAAAAACTCCCCTCGTTTGTTCCACTGAACAAAAATCATGTGCAAGTCAAAACATTTTCATTTTCTAAGAACTCAAGAATAGAAAGCGTAACCAGCTTTTGGGGATAATCTTGAATTTACTGAAATGGTTGGGTTCTTGATATGCAGATATGATGGACAATGGTGGTTAGGTTGTGTTTTAGACTCTAATGAGGAAAGTCAAACACTGAAGATAAAATTCTTACATCCACATGGACCTTCACCTTCTTTCTACTATCCAGCCATTGAGGATGTACTGAATTTACCTGTAAGTGATGTAATTTCAAAAGTTGACCCCAGGTAAATCCAACTGGAAGAGTTTATAACCTGTCAAAGCAAGAAATGGACAATGCTAACCAGAAGTTGTAAAAAATATTGTATCCTTAACTGTAACTTTCTTCAGAAGAAAAAAAAAATGTATGAAGTGAGTAGAAAGTTCATTATTTTATTTCACTATGATCCCATTCTGAAATTTTCATCACACATAAAACGAATTATCAAGAGAAATATATTTTTTTCAGATAAAAAAAATGTGCTTTTTGAGTTATTGAAGGTCAAAGGTCAAAATGTTTGACCTTGAAATGAAAAATTTGAAAAATATGTACACGTGATATATTATTTAAAAGCCTGTATTATAAGCGTTCTAATGATACCAAATTTATACCTCCAAGTCAATTAGGGAAGAACATATGGGCACATTTGTAATACAAGAATTTTGAAAATTTGCATTTTTGATGCAGACTTTTTATTCAGTATTAATTAATTTCTATATAAACCTAATATCTGAGCCCAATAAAAAAAAAAAAAAAAATTAAGAGGATCAGGTTAAGAATGTTACTTTTTTTCGTTGATTTGACTTGGAATGACCCTGATGTTAGTATGAATACATTGATAGATGTTACATTTTAATTTATAACTCAGAATCCCATGGCAATCCCATTCTGAAAATCACTGTAATTATAGATAATAAATGCAGGAACAACATATATTTTTTAAAAGAAAATAAAAAATGCACTTTTTAAGTTATTGAAGGTCAAAGGTCAAAAAGTTTGACCTTGAAATGAAAAAAATTTAAAAATGTGTGCATGCGATATATCCTTTAAAAGCCTGTATTATAAGCTTTCTAATGATACCAAATTTATACCTCTAAGTCAATTAGGGAAGGACATATGGGCACATTTGTAAAACAAGAATTTTGAAAATTTGCATTTTTGCAGCCCTGTATATCAAAAACTAAAAGAGGTAGAGACTTATTAATTGGTACAGATTCATTTCTCTATAGAACAAATAAATGAGCCAAATTTCATAGAAATCTGAGGGGGTCAGGTTTTTTGCTTCGTTGATTTGACATGGAATGACCCAGAGTCGTTTTTGAGGTACCAATTTTTACCAAAACTTGGCATACTCAGTTATTGATCGGAAAACAATTATTACATACAAAAGGATATTTAAAATGGAGTTAATATGGCGAGTTTGGAAAAAAGCCGTTCAGCCGTAATTGAGCTATACAGCACGCCTATCAATTTTCTTGAACTAACCAACTATGCAATTCGAAAGGAAATCTAATAGAGTGTTTATATAGCAACTTTAAAGAAAATCGTTAGAGCCGTTTTTGAGATACGTACTTACGACCTTACTTCTGGCTTTCCAATTTTCATTAAAATTTAGAAAACTCCTCTGTACACAAGAACTGTCTCCATTCTGAAGTTTCGTAGTTCTATCTTTATTAGTTTCGGAGACATGATACTAGAAAATTCCCCACATACATACATATACATTGACCAACTGACAAAAATTAATTTTTGGACTCAGGAGATCTTAAAACGTGTAAATCAGATGACAACTCGATATCGAATTTTTGGGCCAAATACAATACTTCCATTACCCATGGTAGTCGGGTAATGGAAGTAATAAAAATTAACCAAACCAGCAAATAACTAAACTCTGTTTGTTGAGTAATAACAGTTGAAAATAATCTTGAATATAAATTCGACCACCAGCGCGATAGCAAAGAATAATTAATTAAACAATAGCAAAATGTATATGAACAGATTTAAGATACACAGCTACAATATTTTCGGTAAAATGAAATGCTGACCTCTATCTAAATCTCCCAGACATTTTTCTCGTAAAATGTATCGTAAAACGAAAATCCCAAATATGATGGGATCTCCATACGAAATCAATCCAATCTCAATCTGACGCCCGGCTTGCATTTAAAATCTACAACCAATGAAAAGTGCATTAAGATTCCATAAATATCCATCGCCGAAAACAGTTTTCTTCTTCATCGCAGTCCACTGAGATAGATCCGAACCATTTCATTAGCAGTAATCGATATGAAGGTGCTCTCAAATCGATGAACTGCCCCTCAACCCCGGATCATGTATTACAACTAATGAAGCATATCGTGAAGGGAAGATGACACCATGTGGCCTCTCAGATGGAAGATACATTTTCATGAATAACGGATGAATTGCGTAAGATAGCGGGTTATCCGATAAATGGAGTGAATTGAAGAATTTATCAAGATGAATTTAATGCAATCGAAGGGCTTCATTAATATCGAGAAGTTTAAATTTATCGCTCTTGTTTGATGTCTATTCTAAGTTTCTAGAAGATTTTATGAATTATTCTGATGACAGAGAAATTAATTTAAGGATGAATTTAGAGTGTTTGTATTTAATTGAGTTTTATTCTTAGAAGAGGAAGTTATTACACCGATTCAACTGTGGAAATTTTAATAATAGTGTTGAAGGTATGATGTTTATGAGTAATGCGAAATAATAATTTTAAGTGAATGAAGTACATTTTAAAAAGAAGATAACACCGTTTAATCTCTCAAGTGGAAGATAATACAGTAAGGCACCGTTTATACGCCTTTCAAGGGACTGACGTAAAAGGACGTATAAATGAAAAGACGTATAATCGAAATTTTAATAATAACACTTTCATTACTACAAATTTAATGACATTTAAGCAAAATTTATATGAAAATACGAAGTTAAAGAATATAAAGTACTAATTAATAAACGAATATAAAGTTTCTTAAGTTAGTAAATGTATATTATACATATATATATATATATATATATATATATATATATATATATATATATATTTAAAGACAATAATTATGTAAAAAAAAAGATTTAATATAAAAACTGAGAAAAATTATACTATTAATGCATGACTGGGTACTAATTACATATATCAGATATTGAGTATTATATCACATTTCTTAAGAACTGTATGAACACATTTTGAATATTAATTATATATATTGCGTATCTTTAATAATAAGCATGCAATTTATGTTCATACAGATAGTTATTTAATAACATTAAAAATGCTTAACATTTGTCTGATTCGCTGCTAGTGTATGAGTATTAAAAATTCTACTGTGAATTCAACTGATTCTTTGATCAGTATTCTTCGACCTTTCCTGTGTTCCTCCATTTAAGATGCTTTCTAGGAAAAAATCGTCTTATTTAGAATGAAAAATAATGACTAGTCGAGAAATTTTGGGAATTTTAGTAAAGTGGAAATGACGTATAACCGATATTAGTGGCGTATAAACGAAAAAGTTTTGCATTAAATGAATAAGAATGAATCGGGGCTTCACTGAAAGGACGTATAAATGTAAAAGACGTATAAACGAGAGACGTATTAACGATGCTTTACTGTATTTATTAAACAAAG
>OZ005659.1:21047308-21247308 GCA_963930645.1 Salticus scenicus | reverse complement strand
TAATTGGAAGGTTATCTCTCTTTCTCTCTACTAATCTGCAAAGGAAAAGAAGGTGTAAAGATACCCGGATCATGTTAATTTGTTCTGAAACATCTATTGCCCGACATCATACGTAAGTCTTTCAGCTACTATAGAGGCTGAGATCCACTTCGGGAGTACCCTCCGTGGAGGACCAAAACTGTTACGCCAGGTCACCGGTTCTTCCATAAGGGTGAGTCCTAGAGACCCTATATTAGTAAGAGACTGGACATTGACGGAAAGTCGGCCGTCTTAGTGCCAAATCAAAACGATCCCCGTAGAACGTAATGCTTTTTTCTTCGCGATTGAAACTTTACTATACAACACAAATGGAAGAAAATTGGATTAAATTTGTTCAGAAAGCAATGTAAAATATAAATACGTAATTGTTTTCGTCTTAGAAAAAAAGTATTTGAAGAAAAACGAATTTTTTTTTTTTACTTTCGATAAGATATGGTTACTTTTTCAACTCCGATCGGAAAACAGAAGAATGTTTTGTTATATATTTCTGCATTACGCAAAATACGCTGGTTGTGAAAGTAATTCCACACTATTTTTTCTAAGGGCATATATTTTATATTTAAAAAAGATTGAAAAATTTTAACAGAAATATGGCAATAGTTTTTGTGAATAAATGTAAAACTACGGCAGAATAAATTCATGAATAAATGCAAAACTACGGCAGAAAAAATTGAATTATTTTTTATTATTTTATAAGAATAATTATGTAATATTTTTACAGGTTAAAAATACATTTTTTTTTATTTATTTCAATTACGCGTTATTACTAATAATGACGTAATTATTTATTTTTTGTAAAAATATTAACCAAAAATTAAAAATAAAAATTTAATTAATAATAATTTGTAAAAATATTAACTAATGTATTTAGAAAAAAAAATATTTTTATTTATTTTATTTACGCTTGCTTATTTAATTGATTTTGTTCATTGTTTAGTTTTTAAAAATAGTATGTAAACAAAAAAAAATAATTTATTTAAATATTATTTATAAAATTTATTATGGCAAATATTATTTAAAAGAAATTTATATTTCATATGCTAGTAAATAATGTACACCTTATTTTCTTTATTTTTATCATTTTATTTTAAGAAAACGGATACGTTTTGCGTACTAACAAACAGTCAAAATATATTTTTTTAATATAGTTATTTTAAATATGTATTTTAAAATATATTAGAAAAATGCATGCCGAATTAGAAAAATACATGCAGGTCTTACATATTAAATATGTCTTAAAACAGAACTTAAAAACTAATAGCTAGCAAATAAATAATGTAATTATCTCATATATTAGGAAATAAATACGTAAAACAGCATGCAATAAGATAATTCAAAGTATTTAAAACGTGATATAAAATAAATAATAATGCGTTTTTATCTTTTAAAAATATTTCAATATTAAAGTAATTTATCTCCCAACAAAGTGAAAATGTAATAAATAAGTTCTCCTCCAGTTATGACGTAAAATAATCGAAATTTCTTCTCAGTGTAATGGTAAGTGATGGAGAAACTGGCACTAAAATGGAGGATTTTGTCAAAATGCCGGCATGCCAATGTCCAGTCTTTTTCTAATACAGGGTCTCTAGTGAGACCCGGAAAACAGTGCCTATAATACATTAGTGTGAAAAAATACCAGCAAATCTTGCCCTAAAGATTAAGCCTCTCAACAGAGGTCAGTGCGATCGAGTTTATTGCATGAAAAAAAGTAAACTAATGTATTTATTGGTTATTTATGTGCTTAGATCAAGTGACTGCGCAGACAAAACTGGGAAAAGCCAATCAACTCTTATGCAATGTTTAGGATTTGAGCAAAAAGTTCGATGGAGGCTTAATTTTTTATAGCACTATTTTAAGCATTCGGTTATAAGAGCTTGCTTGCTACACTGTACATTCTAGGCATTGTACCCAGACCATCTCCAATTGCTTGAGTGTAGCATTAGTGCGACGTAAAACCTGTTTAACCTCAACCTCAACTCTTTCAATGAACATCGAAATAGCGAAAGCATATTTCCGGACTACCATCCTCGGGCAATGATCGCCCATTACGCTGTTGAAACTGAGACTAATCAATATCTAAAATCTTATTATGTATTAAGTACAGGGTGACAAGAAATAACTTGGACACACATGATATATTATAACTTTAATGCTAATGAAAATATTACGACCAAACATATTGTGTTCAATAAATATGAATACAATATTTTGTCTATCATATTTACAAATTTTCAAAGTGGCTACCTTTAGCCTTAATACAGAGCTTTAAACGTGTCACAAAATTTTCGGCTATGGGCCGCAACTCACTTACTGATATTTTATCCCATTCCTTGCATAAGAATTCCTGTAGGGATGCAAAAGTTTTATGAGGTTTAGAACACATCCTTGTCTCCAAGATGGACCAAACAGAATAATCCATTGGGTTCAAATCTGGGGAATACGGTGGCCATTCTTGAGCTCCAATGAAGACAGGAAAATTTGTCTTGCACCAATCTTGAGTGCCTTTAGCTCTGTGTGC
This sequence comes from Salticus scenicus, assembly GCA_963930645.1. Classification (NCBI taxonomy): domain Eukaryota; kingdom Metazoa; phylum Arthropoda; class Arachnida; order Araneae; family Salticidae; genus Salticus; species Salticus scenicus. The sequence continues at coordinate 21,244,751 of OZ005659.1, read as the reverse complement.
AGGTGCGAAATCCTCTTGGAAGGTCCATCTTTTGTTTCCAAAGAACTTTTGCGACCAACGTAAGATAACATCTTCCAAAATGAGTTTGCGATAGTGGTAATTACAGATATTTGGTTTGAAACTTCGTCCAAGTTATTTCTTGTCACCCTGTATAATTATTTCATTTTTCAGTGTACATATTAATTGTGTTTTATATATGAAGCACGTCGGCAATATACCAGACTATTGAGAGAGAGAAATTTCTGCTTAGAAAACAGGTCAATATTTCAAAACATGAAAGTATTGTAATTTTATAATTCGTCATTTCACATTTACTTTTTGTAAAATTTCAAAAATTAGGAAACTACAAGGTAAATTGTTTTCGAATTATATAATTACAGTTTAGCAATATTCTTTCGTTTGAATACTTAATAAATAACATATAAAATAGTTTACTCTCACAAATTAAATTTTCAAATCCCGAATAAAATTAATTTAACCACATTTCAGTGACAAGACATGAACCAATTTGTGATTGAATATTATATATATATTTGTATTTTATAAATTCTCATGACTACAGAATCACAGGATAATTTATGCATACATATTATGCGCATAAACTTTCAAGGCTTTATTTTGTAAGGAGAAATGGGGACAAGTACGTACAAGGTTTCTTTGTAAAAATAATACTTAAATAAAAAATTTAACAAACATAGTTTTATTACAAAATGTAATAAAAACCTTCAATTCAGTAGATGTGGATAATAAAGGTGTGAAAACTTCAGTTCAACTGGATGGTAAGTAAACTTCAGGTCAATCGGATGGTAAGTAATGGGTTACAATTCAAAAACAAATTCTGAATTGGAATTGGAGACTCAGGAACCCCCCCCCCTTCCAAATCCCAAGTCCGTTACTTTTTGAGCATGTATTCTCATCGAGGTTACACGGGTAGGCAAAATTTCAGCTCAATCGGATGACAGAAAGTGGGTTAAAATTCTAAGTGAAAATTTTAAGAAGAGATTGATGTGTAAGAACCCCAGGCCCTACCCCAAGTCTGCTATTGTTTGAGAATGTATTATCATCGGAGACATACATGCATGCAAATTTTCAGATAAATCAGGTGACAGGAAATTGGTTAAAATTCAGTTCTTGTATTTGACCCGCACTCATATACATATAAATAACATACCAAATTAAATAAAGTAGTGTGATAAATGGTTGTCCACGCAAAATATTTCCAGTTATTGATAAAATGCTAATTTTAGAAAGTTTGTATGACTAATTGATAAATAGACAGACAGATATAATACGTTTTGACTTTAATAAAAATATATAAAATTTGAAATTTAAGAAGAAAATTTCAGACAGACGTGGTATGTCTGCATCTTAACCCTTTCTGTCCCCGTGATGCTAATTGTAATCATAACATTTAAGTTTTTTTTTTAACATCTAAAACTTCCACTGATTCAAAATGAACAATATTATAATCTATATGCATTTTCCTACCGAAAAAAATATATAATTTATATAGTTTTACTAATGAAAGGATGTTTTACTCTATAATCACTCTTTTTTTTTTTTTTTTTTTTTTTTTTTAGGGGAAATTTAAGTAAATTAACTTTTTCAAATATTTTTATTTTATTTTTTAATATCTATAATTTGAGTTTTTATTATTATTAACGAGTATTTCTTTCAAATTTTTGAAACATTTATTTATTGAAAATTATGAATTTAAATGGTATCAATGATTATATTAAGTACAAATAAACATCTCTTAGTTTCTTTTTTAACTATATTAATTTATACACAATACTATTAGTAGTCATAGCAATAAAAATAGGATTTTCTTCATTTGAAGTCACTTGAAATTACATATATCAAATACACATGCTATTAATAGCAATAAATGTAAAAGTATATCCTGCAGTTTTATGTATATACAGTCGAATTGTACAACTTTCTTCTTTTGAAATCCGTTAAAATAAATGAAAAAATTCAAAGTATTTTTATTAAAAGGAAAAAAAGCCCGATTTTTCTCAAAATAAATATTCTACATTGTTTCTCCGAAAAATTCAACCATTTTGTTTTTCAACCATGTCTTGGCGATATGCCAACCCTCCCCTGCCCCATACCGATCATTCCTAGGAAAGTGATGTCCATCTCTTCTTACGCTAAAAGGCCATCGCATATGGCGTCAAAAGGCCATCACGTTCCTGTCCCATGGGTCCGTCCACGGCACTCGCAACGTGTCCTGCGCCTCGTTAATCTTCATACCAGCCGCTGTCCCATCATCTTCATTACCTGTCCCATAAGGAGGTGGAACTCGCACATACTTCTAGTAGCTTTTGGATGCTGCCGAGTGGTGGACAATGCAAGTGGGAATAGCTAGAAATTCCGTTTTTCAGAGCAGTTCAGTGATCGAAATACCATTGTTTGTATCTTACTTCAGAAAGTTTTCATAAAAGCAAACAAATAATTTCAAAATTATAAAAAATTAACACAAAACTTATACAAGGTTTTTTTTTTTAAATTATTTATTTGTTCAGTAGATATTTAGTTCATATTCCATGAAATATTTTATATAGAGTGAAGTGTAAAAACGTGTTTGGCACAGTTCAACTCTCATCTCATTCTGCTCAGTTGCTATTATACAAACACTTCTGAAAAATTTCAGGCATAAACTGCAACTAATTTAATTTTTAAAAATATGAGATTTTTATAATTTAACAGTGTGCCACTCAAAGAAAAAAAAATGATGAAAATTTGTGTTTCGTGGTTGTACTTGAAACATGGATTGGGGAAAGTGTAACCTAGACCTACTATATCTATAAACTGTACAAAAACAGAGAAGAGGTGTTAGGCAAGGGAAAACTTTCATCAATCTGTTTTTATTTTTCTTTCTTTCTTTTCATTTTCTTTTCATTTTTAAAATAACTTAAATTGTTACACAGTTGCGAATTTGCCTGTACGTCTCCAACTAGCATTTTATATTTTTAACTATTTTGCACTCCATTAAACCATAAAAATAAGATTAGACCATTAAGTTTTATTGAAAATTAAAAGAAAGAACTGAAAAAGCAAAGTGTATGGTGTAGTTGAGGTGCTTGAGACAAATGTAAACATTTTGGGTTACACATGCCTTACATACAAAATTCCTGGGGTAAGTGTAATCGCGGGTGATAAACTTAAAAGCTTAAGAATACGAACAAATCTGAATTGACATTTAAAATTTGCTTACAAAACTTGGTTTTATACCAAAAACTGGGAAGTTTATTTCACCAGTACGGCAATGACAATACTTCGGATTTTGAGAAGGGTCTGTCAAAGAGAGAAATGTAAGCAGTTTTCTAAACATTAACCCTTTCCGGAGCAAGACAATTCGGATCCTTTAAATTACACTGCCACCGGAATTCGTGAACTAAATTAAAGTAAAAGAAATTTTGAATTTTAAGGTTAAAAAAACGGCCTTTTCTAAAAAAACGTAATTTTTTTCTAAAAAATTTCTGGGATGAATTCTTGCAGTTGGGAAGTGAAATTAGATGGTATAAAATATATCCCACCGCCCATGAAAGGGTTAATTCACTCACTGTTTAACATTTTATTTGATTTCCTATAAGGCTAAATATAACAAAGAAAGGCTTTGGATAAATAAAAAAAGGATGATTATAAGGTCAAAATTAAATTTATCATTTCTGTTATAAAGCGAGCATACATGATACACCTACCCCATGGTTACATTTATCCTGTGGTCAGTGTGGCCAGATTTGGGGACTTCTTTATTCAATATCCACCACTAAATTTTAATTCTAACGGTTGCCTAATTACTTCGAATATTAATCTTCTATTAAGTGGTAGTCAATCTGGTTCTTACCGCTCACTGCTGGGTGTTCCAGCTGTTATGGTGGGCGGTACATATAAAAAAGTTTGACTACCACTGGTTTAATATGTATATCAGATATCACTTCTCAAAATTATTGGTGACAATTCAATAAAAAAAGTACCGAAGTCTGGCTGTGGTTATACTTACCCTATTTTGCCATATTTGTGCAAGGTGTCCCATAAGTCTGTAGACATTTTAAAAATTTATAACTGTTGAATGAATTGATGGAATTGAACGCGGGTTGCAAAAAAAAAAAAAAAAAAAACATTCTCGTGAATTTTTTTTTTTTTTTAATAAAGAAAAAAATACAGTTACGCTATTTATCGATAGAGGGTGCTGTGCGTGACCAGATCTAGAAATCCTTTAGTAAACCAGAGATAAGACAAGAGCTTAGTGCGCTTGCGCAGTGGACGAAAAAAAAAATGGCGGGCTGATTAAATTTCGTCCAAACTATGGCAACCTGGATTCCTAACCTTGGCGCATATGCGCAGTATGGGCTATTTATTTTCATATTCCATAAGTGGTTTTGTTTGAAGGTGTTCTAGCGCAGTGGTCGCCAAGTCTATGTTGGCGCTGCAGTCCTTCCCTCAGGCGGTCGAAAGTAGCTTTGGACGAATCAGAATTCATTACCAGCATTGTCGTATCTCTAGTTTACTGAAGTATTTCTACCAGATCACACATTTTCCTGAAAAATTGTACTTATTCGCATGCAAATGTTTACAGGCACATAAATCCTGTTCAATGTGTCCGTCGTCACCAACCTTTTATGGTGGTGTCGCGCTTCCGACCGGGACAGATCCGACCGGGGTTAAATTCGTCGCAGTTCCGACCGTTTTGGTTTGAGGCTGGCACTTCCGACCGGATCTATCCGAAAGCAGGTGCAACACAGGAGGTGTGTTTATGTGTAAGGAGGGGGGGGGGGGGAGGAGGATTCACTGATTAAATTCGATAAATATAGTTAACAAAACTGAATATATTTACTAAATAAAAAACCCAAACGCGTACAAAAGTCAATAAATTCAAATAAGAGGTTTTTTTTTTTACTGTATACAATTATCGTAATGTAATTCAGGTGCGTAGCTTGAGGTGGAAGCAGGACCCGATCATGACCTATTGGGGCCATGGGCAAAGTGAAATTGGGGGCCCTTCTCGTAACTCTCGTAAAATCATTTATATATGACTAGCAGGCAACGCCCGCTTCGCTGATCCCTATTTTTAAATGAATCGCTATAATTACTGAATTCTCAAAATTGCATTAATTTTCATCACGTGAAAAAAAAAACAGAAAAAAAAATTATTATTAGGAAAAAGGTCGCACCGGGTTCTCACTGCCTTCGGAAAAAATTCCCAAAATGCTCTAACTTTTATTTCTATTATTTTCCCCCTTCTCTCCCCCCCCTCCCGTCTATCCTAATAATTTTAAAAATTAGAAAATATCCACAATCGATTTGTAGGTATCGAAAACCTCTATATACCAATTTTGAATGGTCTAACTCTATTCTATTTTTTTTTTGCCCCTCCGCCCCCCTTCTCGCCCCTCCTAATAACTTTACACTTTCGAAAATATCCTCATTCGACTTGCAGGCTATTGAAACCTATCTGTACCAATTTTGAACGGCCTAACTGTATTTCTATTTGTTTTTGCCCATAGCCCCCCCAATACTGCCCCCCCTTCCTACCCTTTCTAATAATTTTACAAATTCGAAAATATCCGCAATCGATTTGTAAGTATCGAAAACCTCTATGTACCAATTTTGAACGATCTGACATTATTTTTATTTTTTTGCCCCCCCCCCCCTAAAAAAAAATTGGAAAAAATAAAAAAATGCGTTTTTGCAAATATTTTCAATAAGATACTTGGCGTTTTTTTTTTTTTTTTTTTTTTTTTTTTTTTTTTTACATCTTTGAGCTATTACTTTTACTCGAAAATCCGTATTTTTCTAAATTTGCGTCCGAAAATCATTTATACCCCCTCCTCCCGTTAAAAATCCAAAATTCCAAAATCGCAGGAAACGATTTTTTCGTATTCAAGTCTAGTCTCCCCATCTGCAATTTCTTCACTGTGAAGTTATTTGGAGCCGAGTTATACTTATAAATGTGTTTTTGCCTTATGCGCCTCCGAAAATCATTTATACCCCCTTTCCCCCTTAAAAATCCAAAATTCCAAAATCGCAGAAAACGATTTTTTTGTTTTCAAGTCTAGTCTCTCCCTCTGCAATTTCTTCACCGTGAAGCAATTTGGAGCCGAGTTGTGCTTATAAAGGTGGTTTTTGCCTTCTGCACCTTCGAAAATCATTTGCAGCCCCTCTCCCCCCTTAAAAATCCAAAATTCCAAAATCGCAGAAAACGATTTTTTTGTACTTAAGTCTAGTCTCCCCATCTTCAATTTTTTCATCGTGAAGTAATTTGGAGCCGATTTATGCTTATAAAGGTGTTTTTGCCTCCTGCGCCTCCGAAAATCATTTTCACCCCTTTTCCCCCTTAAAAATCCAAAAATCCAAAATCGCAGAAAATAATTTTTTTGTATTCAAGTCTAGTCTCCCCATCTGCAATATCTTCCTCGTGAAGCAATATGGAGCCGAGTTTTGCTTATAAAGGTGTTTTTGTCTTCAGCAACTCTGAAAATCATTTTCACCCCCTTCCCCCCCTTAAAAATCAAAAATTCCAAAATCGCAGAAAAATGATTTTTTCGTATTCAAGCCTAGTCTCCCCATCTGCAATTTCTTCCCTGTGAAGTAATTTGGTGCCGAGTTGTACTTATAAATGTGTTTTTGCCTTATGCGCCCCCGAAAATCTCATTTTTACCCTCTACCCCCTTAAAAATCCAAAATTCCAAAATCGCAGAAAATGATTTTTTCGTATTCAAGTCTAGTCTCCCCATCTGCAATTTCTTCACCGTGAAGCAATTTGGAGCCGAGATATGCTTATAAAGGTGATTTTTGCCTTCTCCCCCCCCCCCCGGGGGGGAACGGGGGGGGGGTATTTCGCAAAATCCCGTCTTAGTGAGCGTCAGGGTCCTAAAATCAACCTTCTCACCAAAAATTGCGACTCTATCTCCCATAGGATCGCCACAGCCGTGTTGAGTCAGTGAGTGAATCAGTGAGTTTACTCTTTTATATATATAGATAAATGGTGATCAATCATATGTACAATGCACAAACAATATTTTCAAGGCTAGATGTTTAAATATAATATTTTTTACATTTTTAATTGCTATTAATGCTACCATCTCCACGTTCATACAATTCAATATGGGATGGGTTTGTTCTGCTGATCAACTTCATGATATCGTGTCTGAGAAGCGACAAAAAAGAAGCACTCTATAGCATATTTAATTTACACTAAACAGGATTTGACATATAAATTTAGTAGTTATAGATTTGCCCACTTTCGTTTGTCAGTCTAATGCTTTTTTTTTACACATTTTTACACATATTAATTATAGCGGGATCTACTGATCAAAATTAATTTCGAACCACTATGAACTCCTTCTCTGAACTGGGACATGAACTCTGCATCTATTGATTAAAGGCCAGTGTGTTCACTATATGTATTTAGGCACTAGATGAGCAAACATAAATAAAAAAAGCAAAATATATCCAAAATGAAAATTCTGTTTATTAGAATATTTTGCAGTTTAATATTATGGGATTTGGGGGGCCCCCTTAATGTCTGGGGCCCCTGGGAAAAGTCCCGGTTTGCCCATGCGATAATATGGGTTTGGGTGGGAGGGAGTGCTAGTATGCGCTAGTATTTTAGTTCTTTTCCCTACCTTAATAATCTGGTGTGGCACTCACACGGCTTTCTCTTATCTTGTAATTCAATTTTATAAAAACAGACTACAGAACAAGGGATGAGATAACAAGTATTAATTGTATATAAACCTACGTTAAAAAGAATTCAAACCAGGTTAACAAACAGTTTTATGTGACAAATAACTCCTTATAAGTGTGTGTGTGCGTGTTGGGGGGGGGGGGGTACCTCCCACTCAAGTCGTGTTTGAATATTGCACCTACATTTATATAGAATAGAGCAGGCGCACGTGACGACATTGCGATGAACATTGACAGATGATTCCGCACGTGCTTTAGAATGTAGGCAAAATGTGGGATAAAGCACCATTGCTTAACGTTACAGGCTTAGCTATATGTAATTCCATTTCTCCAATATTTTAAACATGTTTTACATTTCTGCTAAGATTTAACCATTGTTATGGCTTATTATATAAATGAATCGATGTATAGGGATGCTTTTAATTGAAAAATCTGTATTAAAATACTTTTAATATATATAAAAATAAATTCTATGGGATATTATACAAAAAAATAATTACAGAATCATTTAATATAAAACTATAATAAAAAATGATTGCACATATTAAAAATCAAAATGTTTAGTATTTGTTCAATAGAACTATTTGAGCTTTTAATTGAAAAATCTATGTCTAAATACTTTTAATATGAAAATATTTTTTTCTATGGAAGATTATAGAAAAAAAAAAAAAAAAAAAAAATCTAAAGAATTGTGTAATATAAAAATAAAATTAATAATGATTGCATTTATTAAAAATCAAAATGTTTAATAATAAAATTAATTTGTTTAATGGAACTATTTGAGCTTTTAATTGAAAAATTTATTTCTAAATACTATAAATACTATATTATATTTTAAATACCATATAATATAGTAAAAATATATTTTTTCCTGTAATTAAAGATTAAAAAACAAAATAAAAAATAAATAAATAAAAATAAAAAATCTAGAAAATTAATTTAACTAATATATATATATATATATATAATATGGTATATATATATTAATAATTAAATAAAATTAGTTGAGATTGTTTAGTATTATTGTTTCGGCTTTTAATAGAAAAATCTTTATTAAAATACTTTTAATATTAAAAGATATTATTTTCTATGTACGAAAATAATAATAATAATAATAAAGCTGGTTTGAAAAAAATAATTCAATAAAATATTCTAATTAAAAAATAAAATTTATTTAAAATTAAAAACTACTGAAAGTTTAAAATTTGTAATGACTTAAAAAAAGTATAAAATCACTTTTAAAACACGTATATAATTTTTTTATATTAAAATCAAACACAAAGCTTTTCGCTATTATTAAAATAGTATCTTCAGGTGTTGTTAATTAACAGCAGAGTAGACAGAATTATATACTGGAGAAGTTCAATACAGTTACAGTTAAAAAATAAGTCTTGTAAAAATCACGAGTCATTTAAGATCACTTTGGCGTCACACTAGGGTTACACAGCAAGTTCTGTAGAAAAACGTTTTTCTGCCAAGTTTTTAAATTTATTCCAGAATGCTCTTAGCCCCGCCCTTTTTTCACACTGTAATCTTTGTAGAAATTTTTTTTTCGATATATAATTTCGATTAAATATTAAGAAAATCATTCTAAAAATATTACGGCGAGAAAAAGCGGCGGGATTAACAACATTCTGGAATAAATTTAAAAACTTGGCAGCTATGTTATACTATTGTTTGAGCTTTAAAATGAAAAATCTAATTAAAAATGCTCTTAAACATAAAAATATTTTTTTTCTATAACTGATTATAGAAATAAGGATCTAATTAAAATTAATTTATTTAAAAAAGTTTCAAAGAAAGAGTAAATTAATTATCTAAGGACTAAATGAATTACCAAAAATATAAATTTTAATAATTAAATTAGCTGTGATTCCTTAATTCAATTGTTTCGGCTTTCATTAGAAAAAAATATTTTAAAATACTTTTAATATTAAAAGGTTTTATTTTCTGTGAATAATTATGAAAAAAAGCTAGTTAAGGATCTAATTAAAATCATTTTATTTAAAAAATTCTAATAGAAAGTGAATAATTCTAAAAGACTAAATTATTTATCTAGAAACTAAATTAATTATCAAAAATGTAAATTTTAATAATTAATTTAGCTGAGATTGCTTAATACAACTGTTTCTGCTTTTAATAGAAAAATTTATTTTTAAACACTTTTAATATTAAAAGTTTTTAGTTTCCATGAATAATTATTTAAAAAAAAAAAAAAAAAAAAAAAAAAGGTAGGTAAAAAAATATTTAATGAAATATTCATAAAAAACTAATTTTTTTTTTAAATATAATTTATTATAATTAAGTTAGATGAAATCACTGAATACAGTTATTTAGACTTTTAATTAATAAACCCAGCAGTTCTGCTGTCCATGTTGGTAGACAGGAAGTGTCGGGTTCGATCCCAGGTCATGGTTGTCGATCCTTATGTTCTCAGTCGGGTTTAACACCTAAACTACCACCACCAAATTATTTTTAATATAAAAAGTTATTTTAATCAGTAATTATATAAAAAATAATTAATAATATATTATAATTAAAAACTTATTTAATTATCAAAAATATTTTTTAAATAATGAATTTAGATCAGATTACTTAATATTACTGTTTGAGCTTTTAACAGAAAAACACTTTTAAAATACTCTGTAATATAAAATGTGTCATGATTATAGAACAAAGAACTAATTAAAATTATATTATTTAAATAATCTAATTCATAAAATTTCACATTAAAATATATACAATATATACTAATTAAATTAGCCGAGCTTTCTCAATACTATCCTTTAGGCTATTATTCGAAAAATGTATTTCAAAAGACATTTACTTAAAAAAGATTTTTTTCTATTAATTATTATAGAAAAATATTGATAAGGGAATCAGGGTAATCTTTTGCTTGTCGTAAATATGATATATCCATTGACGCAGCGATTGTCCTGCCTTTAATTATAGCGGTTGGAAAAGCTACCTTGCGATGAACAGGTGTGCATAGATTTAAGAATTCGGTCGGAAGTGCTACGATTTTAACCCCGGTCGGATCTGTCCCGGTCGGAAGTGCGACGTAACCATATTTTATTTCTTTACAAAAAAAAAAAAAAAAAAAAAAAAAAAAAAAATCCTCCTTCCCGAGAATGATTTTTTCGCAAATCGTGTTCATTTCTATCCAATCATTCAATAGTTTTGAATTTTTAAAATGTCTACACTGTCAAAAAAAAGTCCTGTTTGCTGCAGTTTGCTGCCAGAAATTTTCCGTAATTCAGAAAAATACGTTCCATCAGCGGAAAGATTTCGTTGATAGAACGTATTTTTCTGAATTACAGAAAATTTCTGGCAGCAAACTGCAGCAACCAGGACTATGCTTTTTTTTTTTTTTTCTTTTTACAGTGTACAGACTTATGGGACACCCTATATTTTAAATTCCAGTACATTACTTGTTCATTAAATTTATCTGAAACTGGGACTAAATTTCTTTTAAAACTTTGCGTATTATAAATAAAAATACATGCTGAATATTTTTTAAGTTTTTGAAAAAAAAAAAAAATCTGCCATTATTACACAAATACATCATAAAATTGTTTCGTGTCTATTTTAACTTTTGAATTAGCTAGACATCATTTCACCTATTTTAAAGATATAGAGTAATAGCAAATATTATTCTTTTTACTTGATTTGTTGTCTAGCCACTAATTATGGTAGTTAATACATTTTCCCTAAAAAATATAACGGTAATCCTTTTCTTTGCGTCTCTCAACTTGACACTAAAAGTTGAAAGGAATTAATTTAGGCCAAGGTGCATCTACATGTAAATTTATATGTAATTCTGTGCAGTAATTCTTGAAATACTGTCGCCACAACATTTTTGTCATACACATACATGCAGACATACGGACATTTTCTAAAAGTGAACGTGTCAGAACGTGTAAATCCAACGAAAACCGAAGTCGAAAATTGTTAAGAAAGCAATACTTCAATCCTTTTTTCTGTTAAATATATAAGAAAGTAATAATAATAATATTAATAATAATGTACTACTACAAATAATAACCTTTGTGTATAAAGCTGATTGTTTATCTGTCCGGATTTCTAGTTCGCTATACAAAGCTACATCGTTTAACCGACCGTTACGAAAAGTTGTATACTTATTAACCAGGACAAAAGGTAGCTAATGCCGTATTCTTTAGTTCAATTGGATAATTGGACCAAAAGATAATAAATAAAAAACCCATTTTAATTTTAAAATGATTAAAAAGAAAGAAATATTTAATGCCAAAATAAACAAATTAAATACACGTTTTTCTTCTTCTTCTTCTTCTTTTTTTTTTTTTTTTAATATAAAATAAAATGTTCTTAATTTCACGTGAATAATAAAAAATTTAGAAGGATAAAAAATTTAGTTATGCTACGAAAATTGGTATACCCCCCCCTTTTTTTTTTTTTTTTTTTTTTTTTATCATGAATTTGCGTGTAAATAAATATTTTCATTGAGATATTTGGCATTAGCTTAAAATTTTTATTTAATTAAGTAGTAGGGGAATGTCTCCTGTTCTTGGTATTCTCCGGTTATGGGCACCCCACCATATCTTTTAACAAAAAGTAAATATGGTGGATTTGAGTACTGTCGAACAAGTATTGTGACAGTATGCAGAGTTTGTGCTAACACTGAAGTGAATAGATGCCTTTTCTTAGTAAGTGCAAAAAAGTCGAAAAAAAAAAAAAAATCTGAGAAAAAGCGACACAAAAGTGATTTGTGAATATTTTCAGAATGCGATAAATCGAAGTGAAATAATTCAAAAAAGTAAATGCAAGGTATACATATATATATATATATATATATATATATCAGTGGCGTACCGTGACATTTGAATCTGGGCATGCTCTGAAGCGAACTATGGAAAGAACACTACTGATCAAGACGATATCATTTCATCAAATTTAAGCTCGCATTTTTCCAGTTTCTTGGTTGGTTGGTTGGTAGAATTCAAGTCCGATTGACTACACTTGGGTCCTAGGCCTATGGGTGGAATGCCGTCCGTCGTGGGTCTTTCTAAGGGGTCCTAGCCTTATTTACGAGTCTTTCGGAGAAAACCATGGAACCCGACACTTCCCATCTACCAACTTTGAGAGCAGAACCGTTCGGCCGCTGATGGGCCTCCAATTTCTTGGTAATTTTAGATATATCATATATCTAAAGGACTCTTATATTAACTTATTGAAGGCCCATTTGGTCGCTTCATTGATCGCTGTATTTAAATGAATTTTCAAAGAAATTTAATCACAATTTTTTATATCACTTTAGAAACAAAAAAGAGAAAAAAAAAAGAAAGAAAGAAAGAACAAATAGTGAGAACCGGCAAGAAAAAATCCACTGAAATCGCTGAAAACTTGGCTTCAGGTGTTCGCTGCGTTCTAATGTGCCTTTCACGACCACACTATGTCAGATTGGGGACCCCACTGCTAGTGGCAGCGCCTTAAGCGAGCGTTTCAATGTAGGTGCTTATCTGATCTCTGATAGTTCGTACACAAGAAGTTAATTGTTACAATTTTTAATAAAGTTAAAAAATTAATAAGTTTAATTCTCTCTATAATATTACCATTTGATTTCGATAGAAACAATACATTAAAAATAATAAACATTCTTCTTCAAAAGAGGATATTACGCCTTTACATAAACAATTTTTGAAAACGCAACTATTATGTGTATTAAAAAAAAAGAAAAAAGAAACAGTATTAAAATTTTATCATATAAAAACTATTTGATCGCATGACTTAATGCGAAAGAAGGAAAAATAAATAGAATAGCGATTTTTTATAAAAAATGCAGATGGATTGAAAAAAAAAAAACCACGCAATTTAAATAAAATTTAAGAAAAAAAAAAGCAGAAAAATTAACGGAACATTCCAAAATAAATAAATAAATAAACAAATAAAATAATTAATTTAAGAAATTCAGATTTGAAAATAAGCACATACATACACAAAAAAAAAAAAAGAAAGAAAAAGAAAGTAAAAAGAAAGAAAGAAAAAATTCTATGCACACCTGCACGATCAAAGCTACGCACGCGTCTGTTAATATTTTGTAAATCTGCGTCAGTGGCCTGACCTTCATAGCGCATACAGGCACACATGAAGAAGACATTTTGCTTTATTCATATTATTGAATAAACAAAATTTGTACATACTTTTATTTCTGGAGGAAGTCTTCGCTTAGAATAAGTTATTTAGATTTAAAATAATAATAATAATAAATAAATAAATACATAAAAAAAAGCAACTTTTCTGGCACATAAAACAACTTTTGGAAATTTATCCAAATTTTATTTTGCAATTTAATCATCATTTTCAAATCAATTCTTTTTTTTTTTTTTTTTTTTTTTTTTTTTTTCACTATTGTAAAATAAAGTATAAGTTTTAATTTATCAATCAGTCGGAAAAGTCTCTCCTCTATGCAAACATCTCTACCGAAGGTAACAAAATCCCTATGCTTTAAAAAATTCCCCCAAACTCCAGAATATGCTCTCCTAGGGTAGCATGCCTTGGGTCGTTTATACAGCGGAACTCCCCTTGTAGTTTCTACGAGTGAAAATTAGAGGGACGTTGAATATTCCCTCAAATAGCAAAAAATCCCTATATCAGGGCATGCTTTAAAAAGGCAGCATGACCTAAGCAATAACCGGTCAGCAGAAGAGAGGGAGGGTATCTCCGGGACGATACTGGTCAGCAGATGTCTCCTAAACAAAGCGAGAGGGAAGTAACGACAATAGTAAGGGGGGGAAAAAACACTCGGATTTATCCAGGAATAATGGAATAATGTAACAAAAGAAATTTCCTTTCACTATAATTTTTCAAAACTGAATGATTGATACTGTATAAATGGAAGCGAGTGTTTAACAAAATTAGTTCAAATAATTTATTTTTAAATAAATTCTGTTTAAAGTTTAGATAGTTTTTAGTGGGTATGCGGCGCATGCCTAGCATACCCAGAGAATACGCCACTGATATATATATATATGCAGTATATTCTTTATATTTTGTGATGCAATATCGAATTCAGCCAAAATGTGGACCGAAAATTGCTTCTTCTGCCAATATAAAAATAGCTGCCATTTTCGGTTGTGTGCACCTTCATGTAACCAGTTGTGGGCACACTTTTTTTTTTTTTTCATTTAAAACGTGTGTTTCACCTACAAACTGTCAAATATGGTCGTTTATATCAAAATAACATATTTTAGTAGCATTTATGCGTATGGCTAGGCTTTTTTAGCAATGTCAACCCCGAATATGTCAGCCGAATCAAAAGAAATGGATTTAAATGCTCTGGTTAAAGCTATTTAGGATTACCTAGTGGATAAGAAATCCATAAAATCCACTACCCGAAAATGTGTACTTCTTTGCAGCATCTGAGTCCCTCCAGAAGAAGCCTAGAGAATGTAAGACAACTCCACCTTTCAAAGTGGTGGCCAAACACGCTAAAAATTGGAGTCTCAGCAATCTGACGATGCCTACTGCTGTATCGTCTGTTTGAAGCACCTGTCACTATGCCTAACAATAGCCATTTCAGTCAGATGCAACGCGCGTGATCGTCCGATGCCTTTAAAGTGTGCTAATATACATGCAAATTGCAAGCATTGCGCTTCTGATTTGGAGGACGAAGAAGACGACAAATAATATTGGGAAAATGCCATTTTCTGTTATTATTTCGGCCACTGAATCCTTAAAAAATGAATAAATTTTGTTGTTTTCTGTATTTATGGTGGTTTTTCTTATTGTTTCCCCATTTTTAGCGGATTTTTCAAGTGTGCCCAGAACCGGGTACAAATTTTGTTTTTGGTCAAAAATGACCTTTTCAAAAAATTTGTAATTTTTTTCTGGTTGAAGGAATCAATACAGTTACTTCATCAAACGTTAGCTAAGGGTTCTAGCTTTCCATTAGTATTCATATGTTTGCATAATATCTACTCTATTAAAAGTTATATGCCAAAATCAAAACTGTGCCCTCAACCGGAGACATTCCCCTACTTTTATTTTCTACAACGAAACAGATTTTTTTCGTTTTTATTGATAATCTATATGTAACTTATGAGACTCTTTTATGTTCTCACCTTAATTTTAAATAGTTATAATTTGGATTTTATTATGATTCTTTTTATTTTTATTTTGTAAATATTTTAAAACTAAACTTTTTTTTCTTCTTCATGGAATAGTTTTACCATCGGACTTCTTTGTCAAAATTTGAAATTTGGCACCGAAGCAGCTCGGACGTTTTTCACCAAGTTCTTTAGTTTCATATTTGCGATAGCCATTTCAAAATGGCCACAAATATTTAAAGTCGTCAAGGGTGTCCTATACTAAATCTGTGCCTTTTGTATTTATTTAGTTATTTATTTGCAATATTTTCTATTTAATATTTTAGGAAATATTTTTCATGTATTTCTCTTTCCATTTTACACCTTTGTTCAATTCTTTTATTGATTTCAAAATTCTGTAAACACTACTTTAACCTGAGCAACGCCGGATAAAACTGCTAGTAATATAGTAATTTTAGATAGAATGGAGTAGAAGGCTGATTTTTTACCAACTATGTGAAAAATACCAGAGCCGGGAATCGAACCCGGGCCTTCCGCATAACGCGCGGATGCTCTAACCACTGAGCTACCCTGGCTGATAACCAGCTCGGCACTTTTCACATAATTTACGTTGGCAAGGTCACCGAGTCTGCATTAAAGCAGCTATATCAAGTGACAAATTTAAACATGGCATAACTCCAAACGGCCACGAAATTTCAATTCAGAAATTTAATTCATCAACCTGGAAATTAATTTTAGATAGAATGGAGTAGAAGGCTGATTTTTTACCAACTATGTGAAAAATACCAG
The DNA here is from genome assembly GCA_963930645.1 of Salticus scenicus. Lineage (NCBI taxonomy): Eukaryota > Metazoa > Arthropoda > Arachnida > Araneae > Salticidae > Salticus > Salticus scenicus. The sequence goes on along the minus strand of OZ005659.1, from coordinate 21,228,183 downwards.
AGCCGGGAATCGAACCCGGGCCTTCCGCATAACGCGCGGATGCTCTAACCACTGAGCTACCCTGGCTGATAACCAGCTCGGCACTTTTCACATAATTTACGTTGGCAAGGTCACCGAGTCTGCATTAAAGCAGCTATATCAAGTGACAAATTTAAACATGGCATAACTCCAAACGGCCACGAAATTTCAATTCAGAAATTTAATTCATCAACCTGGAAATTAATTTTAGATAGAATGGAGTAGAAGGCTGATTTTTTACCAACTATGTGAAAAATACCAGAGCCGGGAATCGAACCCGGGCCTTCCGCATAACGCGCGGATGCTCTAACGCGCGTTATGCGGAAGGCCCGGGTTCGATTCCCGGCTCTGGTATTTTTCACATAGTTGGTAAAAAATCAGCCTTCTACTCCATTCTATCTAAAATTAATTTCCAGGTTGATGAATTAAATTTCTGAATTGAAATTTCGTGGCCGTTTGGAGTTATGCCATGTTTAAATTTGTCACTTGATATAGCTGCTTTAATGCAGACTCGGTGACCTTGCCAACGTAAATTATGTGAAAAGTGCCGAGCTGGTTATCAGCCAGGGTAGCTCAGTCGCGCGTTATGCGGAAGGCCCGGGTTCGATTCCCGGCTCTGGTATTTTTCACATAGTTGGTAAAAAATCAGCCTTCTACTCCATTCTATCTAAAATTAATTTCCAGGTTGATGAATTAAATTTCTGAATTGAAATTTCGTGGCCGTTTGGAGTTATGCCATGTTTAAATTTGTCACTTGATATAGCTGCTTTAATGCAGACTCGGTGACCTTGCCAACGTAAATTATGTGAAAAGTGCCGAGCTGGTTATCAGCCAGGGTAGCTCAGTCGCGCGTTATGCGGAAGGCCCGGGTTCGATTCCCGGCTCTGGTATTTTTCACATAGTTGGTAAAAAATCAGCCTTCTACTCCATTCTATCTAAAATTAATTTCCAGGTTGATGAATTAAATTTCTGAATATAGTAATAATAATAAAGAAGTCCTTTTGTCTCAGCCGTAAGCGCAGTGGTTTCTGTGTTCAACTAGTCGCCATTTTAAAACTGAAAATGATGGATAGGTTTATTGATAAACTTGATTGAGACTTAATATGGGCTTAATAGCACCGAGTTTGATGTAAATCTGTTCATATATGTGTACTATTTGCTTGAGGAATGTTGAAGTTTTTAACTGGCCATAATTTCGAATCAAGATCTAGGATCAAGTTCCTTAATAAACTTAGTTGAGATTTTGATATGGGCTATGTTGCACCGAGTTTAATTGAAATAGGTTCATAAGTATTATTTTATTTATTTATTTATTTATTTTTTGAGTTTGAAATTCTGGCTCTCATTTTGTAACAATAAGGCAGATCTGGGTTGATTAATAATCTTGGTTGATATCTTTATATAGTCTATGCTACAACGAGTTTGATGCAGATAGGTTCATATATACAGAGGTGTCCTTTAAAGTCCTTTTCCACCCTTTTAACTGCTGAACGGCTACAGTTATAGTCATAAAAGCAGTGTCTAAGTATAGTACGAATTATATGCGCTACGCTATACGACCGCTTGGCGGAAAATGGTGATTTTATCGTTCCTGTTTTGGTGCAAGATAAGGAAAAAAAAATGAATCACAAAGTTGTAGACTATCATCGATTCAGTAAGAAAAGACGCTTTTAGACATTAATGTTAAAAGCAGGGCGCTTATAATGTGCATTTGTTTGTCCGCAATTTCCTACACTGTGACATGTCGACACGTTCTCAGAAAGAAAAGACAACTATTCATCACCAACTTCCTTTATTTTTAGTGTTTCAACGTCTGTCCGTCATCTGCAATGCACATTTTGGACTCTTGTTTGAATTTTACGCAGCATGCGTGTCATCCACTACACTTCAACGTATGCAATGTACAGCTCAAACAAGGTGTCGAATGCGCATTGCAGCTGACGGATGGAAGGTTTGAATATCGAAAATAAAACTATTTTGTGATAATTAGTTTTTTTTTCTTTTTTTATGATCGTTTCGGCACATCACTGTGTAGGAAATTGCGAACAAACAAATGTACGTTATAAGAGCTCTGTTTTTAACAATAATTCCTGCATGCACCTTTTCTTACTAAATCGATAATGTTCTAGAACTTTTTAATTCACTATTTTCGCCTATCTCATACAGTTTTCCAGAGGGGACCGCTAATTCAGTCTTTTTTCCACCAGGTGGCGCTAAAAGTGGTTGCATGTAGTAGCGCATAGGCAATTTTCTATACATAGACACCACTTTTTGAGTGAAACTACAGTTGTTTAGAAGTTTAATGGGTAGGAATGAACCCATTAGTGTCACCTTGTATATTACCTGTGTGAGTTCGAAAATTTGAAGTGGCCATCATTTCGAGACAAGATGGAGTATCAAGTTGATTAGGAATCTTATGGTTAAGACCTTGCTATGGGCTTTGTACTTAGTACGTGGTTTCCTGCAAATCTGTTCATAAATGCATGTTTTATGAACCGATATATTATAGCAAGGTCATAAATTCGCATTTTATCTCGAATAAATTAAACACATAAATTTTACATAAATTAAACACAGCATCAACTGTATAATAGAGTTTTGATAGAAAGACCGTATTACTTTTAACGGCCCTCTTCACTTACCATCGCCGGAAGCCGAATCTTTGAAATGTTATTCTATGGGGAAATTTTCTTTACAAATAACTTATTAACTAATACATATTTTTAAATTCTGTTTTCACATTCAGAAAATTCCCAACTGTTAAATTGACGGACCTTTTTTTTTAAATGTATTTTTTTAATTTTTAATATTTTATTTTGAAATCGCAAAATGAAAAAAATTCACATATTGAAAATTCGTGTTTTGCCAGCTTCAAAATAAAATATAAAAAATTAAAAAAATAACTTTTTAAAAAAGGTCCGTCAATTTAACAGCTGGAAATTTGTGAAAACAGAATTTAAAAATATGTATTAGTTAATAATTTATTTGTAAAGAAAAATTTCCCATAGAATAACATTAGCTTCGGCTTCCGAAGGCGGTGAGTGAAGAGGGCCCTTAACACGAACGATAAGTTTCCAGGCTGGGATTTGAATCTAGTCCTTTGGCTTAAAGCACCTATTAACGAAGGTAACTTAGTTAATATCTGACCTTTATGATTTTGTTATATGAAAGTGGGAAAATTCTCATCCGTTCTGTGAATAAAGATGCAGGTCGGGTGATTTCTCTTGATCTTGTCAATTTACGCTAAAAGTAATGCTGTTTTTCTACCAAAAATTTAAAACATACATACGGTCAAACTTAATCCTAATTATTCCTGCCATCCGGCAAATGTGAAGTTAAATAAGTAAATTTCGTTCAGAGGACTACGTGTGATATATTCAGTAACAGGTTCAGAAAGCATCACTTGAACTGCAACTTTTGTTAAAATTCGAACTTATTATTTTAGTGAAACTAAAAAATAAATACTCTAGTGAAATAACATAAAATTTTTTTAATAATAAGACGAAATAGTACATAACCATTCTATTTAACCTCCTGTTCATACAGGACAATCATAAAAACATGCATCACATATATATGTGATTCCTAGCATGTGTAAAAATTACAGAGAAGTTCAGGAGAACGACTTCTCTCTACAATGTGCATAATCCAAGTCTCTAGAGTTATTTCTGATTTTTTTCAGTCCTCCAAAATTTTGATGAGAGGCAAAAGGAGGGGGGAAAAACTATTTTCCCACAAGATGACAACAAATCAGAAAGTGTTTGATCACGTGAGATACATAAGTTCACACCTAGTTTAATAGTTCATTGGTGTTTGCTAGGCGTCAAAATGTCTGGGTACAACCTTCGCCTGGGAGCGCAAGACAGCATTATCAAAGTCGAGCGTGAAATTGCGGCGACTTTGCATCTGAGAGTGTGAAAGGATGCACGGAATGTCCGCTTTCATGATTTTGCAGACAGAGAGGCACCTCGGACCTCACACTGGCAGTCGAGTACAAAAGAAGAAAACCTTGACGATGTCACATACGTCTTTATTTGAACAGATGAAAAATTTATACATATGTCAGAAAAGTCTTGATCAGATATCGACCATTTAACTCTGCTGGTAAAGTGCTTGACAAAGGATTAAAATTCGTATTCTGTCCTATGGTCACTTATCGCTCTCTTTAAAATTAATTTCAGCCTTGCTATTAAAAAAGTATTGTATAATAAGGCTCAAGTTGCGGTTTTACGAACATAATGTTGAAGTTACTTTTCTGAGGATATTATATATGGTCGAAGTTATTACTCTAAGAACATATACATGGCCGAAGTTACTATTTTAATTACATACGTAAGGTAGAAATTACTATTATTAACTGTGACATTAACTGCGTTCGTTCATTATTGCACTTACTGGTTCAAATGAGGATTAAAAAGTACATATAAACAGTTCATATAAACACAAAGTAAAACGTTTTCCTCTATGGTTTCATAAATTTAAGCTTAGTTCTTTATGGAAATTCAATATTTAAATGCGACTGTGCAGTCCCCCCCCCCCTTTAAAATGAGAATAATAACTTTATAGTATTCATTTATGTTATGTATTTCAGCAACAAATTCTGTAATACGGAATAAGATGTTTAATGGCAAAAATAGAACAAACTGGTGCTATACTTTTTATTTATTTATTTATTTTTAATTATTTGGATGAAAATTTATTTAACTCATATGTCAATTAATTTAGAAGAATTGTTTATATTTTATGAAATAAGGAAATTATGAATATATATGTATGTATATGTATGCGTGCAAGTGTAATCTGGTATTATTTTTATTTGATGAACGGGTAACTATTAATTTTATGAACCATAGAAAACGAAATTAGTCTTCGCGTATCATTAAAGGGTTCTAAAGAAATATGTGTTCTTTCTTGTATCATTACATAATGCTATAAGTAATCGACATTTCAATTTAATTCCTTAAATCAAATTAATATCCAGGTCTCGGCATCAGTTCATTCTCCTTATAAAGTTCTCTTATATTCATCAGCGCGCTATTTCTTGTAGCGGAATGGCAACATCGAGAGATGTGAGAGAAAACGCGCTCATCTATTGTTGCCTTATAACTAATACATAACCGAAGCCAGGATGCAGTCGCATTTACAAAAGGGACGATGCAGGGTGGTAGTGATGGGGGTGCACGGGCGGAATCCATTGAGCCGGACTGTTATCGTCGGGGTCCACGGCTCTTAATTGCCTTTAATTACCGGACAACAATGTTACCCCCGTGTCGCTCTAATGGATTTGACAATGGGTGCGCGCATAGACTGAATAATGTATCATAGAGTGCGAGAACTCAGGCCCAATTAAATGTAATTGCAGTACTGGGAACCGACTAATTGGCTTCATTACACTGCTCGCTAATCCGTTTAGCTGGAATTATGTAGCAGAAATTTAATGTGCAACCTCCACGCTGTGTTCGTTCGACCTCTAATTGAGTTAAGGCGTTTGCGAAAGAGAGACAGAGAGAGTGAACTTTTCTGCAGCACGGGAAAGAAGGAGGGGGGGGGGGGAGAAAAAGAAGAAATAGGGGGAGGCGCTTGGAAGTATATTTATCCGGCAACAAAAAATTGGCAAGTGCAAAAAAATGGGGGAAGGAAAAGTATATGAAATGATGTCTTTTTTTTCCCCCCTCCATTCTTTTTAGAGAACAAAATCTTAATTAGTTTATTCAATAAAAAATAGAGAGAAAAATATCAAAATGAGCTTAATCATCCGGTAAAATACTTTTTTGGTATTAATTTTATATGATATTTTTTTCTCCTTTACTAAAAGAATGTAAAAAAAAAAAAAAAAAAAAAAAAAAGTTTTGAAAATTACGGTTTGAAGTATGAGTTTTAATGAATAGTGACAACTCTATTTTTTGGACAGTTTTAACATTATGTTTTTTTTTTTTTTTTTTTTTTTTTCTATTTCAAATTTGAAGAAACTTCTTATAGCATGAATATTGAACAAAATTAAATCAGTGAATAATGTCTTTTCTCTCTCTCTCTCTCTCTCTCTCTCTCTCTCTTTTAAACGTTTGTTCTTCCTTTATTTCTGCACTGGAAATTTTGTTGCTTGATTTTTTTCTGCCTAATGAACCATTGATGTGTTATCTGCGAAGCTATGGTTCCTCATGAGTATTAAAAAGCATTGACACAAATTATAGAGTTTTAAAAAATGTTGATTATCATAGTGTAAAAAAAAAAAAAAAAACTAATTAATTGAAACGTTCTTTATTTTGCGATTAATAACAGTATTTTTAAGCATTTTTTTTCTCACCTCCTATAAATATAATTAACACAATATTTCATAGGCGAGTTGCTGCACTTGTGCTCCATTTAATGAAAGATGGAGAGTCTATAGTAATTATTCCGACTCAAAAGAAATGCAACATGTTTTGACATTTTATGGTATCTGCCTATTATTGCAATTTTTCTTCTGAATCAATGGCACAGCATTAATATATTAAAAATAAATATTTGGTTGAAACTTCTTATAGATTTACTTCTTTTGTGGAATACTTGAAATTCATCTTATTTTTTCGACGATATCATTCTGAATTTTTACGATTTTTTCATTATTATTATTATTATTTTAAGAGTAACTCTATATATTTGGATAATAATAATAAAAAAATAATAATCTGGTGTGTCACTCACACGACTTTCTCTTATCCTGAAATTTAATATTATAAATACAGGTTGGAGATTAAAAGGTAAGATAACGATATTATGTAAACCTATGTTAAACAATTCAAATTGGGCTTCGGGAGAGATTTATATGATAATTAGTTCTGTGTGAGGGGGGCTACCGCCCCTCTCAACCCCCCGTTTCATTAATGCACCTACATTTATATAGAATTTAATTCGGTTATTAAAAAGTAATTCTGTTTTTTAAAAATAATTTATTAAAATTCTTATTTAAAAAAAATTATCTTTATGATAATGCAGACGATTTCCATATTAGAGAAGTATTTTAGCACCAAATATCCAAAAAAAAAAAAAAAAAAAAAAATCCATTTTATTCTCAATATTAAAAAAAAAAAAAAAAAAAAAAAAATTTCTAATTTTATTTTCGTTAAAAGTAAAAAAAAATCGATAACTTTGTTTTAAATTATCGCAGATCGATGGTTCAACCCTTCGTTTTAAAGGTATTGGCCAGCACTTTTGAAAGATACCCATCATGAAAATTTACTCCCCTCGAGGGGGGACTTCCCCCCCGGGGGGGGGGGGGGAGGCGAGGCTCCTACATACACAATTTTTTTTTCCTGTTGACTATCTCTATTACAAAAAATATACATTCGTTTCATTTGGTTTAGTGCAGTCTATAGATGTTAAACTCTACTTACCTGCAATTTCCCCCATAGACGTAATGTATTTGAATACTTTTGAGTGTCCCTGTACACGAACCATTTGCTTGATCTTAACGAAAAGTTTAGTGTAGCATCCTTATATGATACACATTTAGAATACCAAATTTGAACTTTCAGCCATAATTTTTTTTTTTTGAGATATGCTGATAACAGACAGACACACAGACCATTTGCTAAAAACATGATTTTCGTATTCAGGGGACCTCAGAACATGTAAATATAACAAAAACTCGCTTTCGAAAATTTGACCCAAAAGCAATACTTTCTCTACCTTATGGGTAAGAGAAAGTAAAAAACTTTATTAACGGTTGTGCAATCGCGATTGAAATTTATTTAATGAAAATGCTCATATTTCCGAATATAGTTAATATTTTTATATTCCAATTGTTAACATGTTGTTTCTACTGTATCTTAAGTTTCTAAAAAGAACATTACTTTGGCTTAGAGGACCCTAAGTGCTAAAAATAAAAAAGAAACAGGAAAAATATCTGACGTTATTTAAGAAATGTTTACTTCTGTGAATATACGAGCTATTATCATATAAATAAATATAAATAATTAAAAGAAGCCTCATAATTACATGTTACAGGTACAACAAATTTCAAAGATTATTTTTTAAGAGAAGGGATACTAAACATTATTTTACTTAAATTTATTACTGATCCATTTTTCCCCCTTTCCTTTGGGACAAAAAGTTTGCTGAAATTTATGTGGTACCTCATGGTCTTTACAGGCTTGAAGTTTCAAGAGAATCCACGCATTATTTCTTTAGATATTTGACAAAACGATGTATATCTCTTATCTTTGGAACCATTTATGTGTTTATTAAATGAAAAAAAAAATCTAGGAACGCTAATTTTAATTAAAAGCGTGTATTAAAGATGCTACATAAAATTTACGTGTTTCGTCATCTATGAAACCATTCAGCATTATCTAAATGTATGCATGGGCTATTTAGAGAACTATAAAATCTATTCACATAAATTTCAACAGGTACACAGGGATAGATTTCCCAAAACTTCACTATGAGGAGAATGATAATGAATAGGGGAATTTTTGATTTATTATTATTGTAATTTTTTCTAATCAGTTCATTTTACTGAAAATGATGCAATGTTTACTTTACATATTTGATTACATAAAAAAATAATAATAACTGAATTAGAAAATGCCCACAACAAATATTCATGGAAAAAAAAATTAATTAATTAATAAAAATTCTGCCCATTCAACCCTGCCCATATTGATGAATAGACCAAAGAAAATTATGATTGGACCACAAAACTAAATTCAATGAAAAGGAACCTTTTATTTGTCACCTTTTATTCAATTGAAAGGTGAAAAGCTATTGAGATACCGTAATTTTGTGTATATAACCCGCGGGTAATATATATATATATATATATATATATATATATAAAACCTGACTTTGTATGTCCTGCGGGGTATCTATCGCGAAATTAAAAATCAACACTAGTGTCATTTTTGTTTCGGAAGTCTCGATTATTATCGTATAATAATGATGAAATTGAGGACAGTGAAAAGGAACTTGATGAGGAGGATAATACGGATGATGAAGACGAACTGTCCCAAACAATATTGCAACATTTTAATTCTGATACGGAAGATTCTGATTTCGGTGGATTTGAATGAATTTTGCAAATGAATTTATTATTAATCTATAATTTTCTTATAAATTGAATAAAGGTGTTAATCATTAGAATTTACTCCAGTTCATAGTAATTTATATATAGAGAAAGATTAATACTATGTTATGATTATTTTCTTTTTCATCATAGGTAAGTAAATTTATTTGTTTATTATTTATATTTAGTTGTATATTTGTTTATTATTTATACTTAGTTGTATATTTGCTTATTATTTGTATCTTATCCTACTTATTATTAAAATAATAGCAATTAGTATTGAGATTATAAATAGCGATTGTCGACTATGTGATTTTAGAAGTGCGGGGTATCTTTCGGTTATAATTATTTTTAAATGAATTTTTTATGCTGCGGACTACCTTCCGCTGCGGGTTATATACGCGAAATTATGGTAATATTAATAAATGGCACATGACATATGAAATAAATACAGAAAGCTTAATGAAATTGTAATACGCATTAACCGAATTTTTATCTCTCGAAGATGATACTAAATGACATGGCTGTAACAGAATGTAACGTTCTACTACTTAACTACGACTTTGGTAACTATATAACAATGTCTTTAACCCTTTACGGCGCAAGACAATTCGGATCATTTAAATTATACTGCTGTGCTGGAGTGAAGGTTACAAACATTCCAAGAGGTCAGGGGTCGTGTGACCAGACAGAACGGAGCCACGGGAAGCTGTCTGAGCGACAGATGCTTTGTGTGAAAAAAATTTTATATTTCTATGGAAGCGGTGACATCAATAGTTTCCGATTTCACGCATGGCCTTTTGTTGCTACCGACCTTTCTCCGAGTTTCGGGTAGACCAAGATTGGACGAAAATGCTGTCACGGGTAGAGTGATATCACGATCAGCGAATCAGTGCTTCGTGTGGGGTATTCCCCTCCCCCTCCGAAGGTGTGCTCGGAAGGAAGAGACTCAAAAAAAAGATAGAGAGACTTGGTGCTAAAATTGTGTAGCATGTTTTTGCAGTATGCTCGGAAGCGAGCATTTTGTAATAATTCTTAATTTATTTGAATTTCAATTTTTTTTGTTAAGTTTTGAATAAAAATAGCAAAAATCATCCCTGGACTCATGCTTGCGTATTCCGGTTTTCGAAGGTGTACTCCCAGAAATCACCACAGCTTTAATTAAAAATATAAATTGGTGGCAGCGGTGGGATGTTGTTTTAAGAAAAAAAACATCGAACTCTGTCTGCTATGTGTTTGTGGTGAAAAAGTATAAAAGAACGTTTGCTGTGAGCCCGGTGACAACTGGAATCCCTGAGATTTACTGGAGATTATTGATGCCTGTGACAATAGCGTGGAAAGGATTAAAAGGACTTCGCTTCTTCCCTGTGCTGCTGAATTCCCTGGAGATGTCAATCAAGGAGGTTTTTCAGGTATGTTTTCTTTCATTTTCAGATATGCAAAGTGTCAGAGATTGAGTTGTGGGATGATAGTTTTTGTTTATTTATTTATTTTTGTTTTGTAACAATGCATGTAGTTACGAAGCTTTAAGAGTAAGAATTTAGTTTTTATGTGTAAAATTTTAAGCACGGATATCTCGAAGTCAAGTTAATAGTTAAGGCGGTTGAAAAGAGTAATTTCATGACTTAACGGGGCGTTTACTTGAGAGATAAATTTATCGTTAAAGTTCTGTTTATTGTAACGGGGAGCTTGGTAACTTTAAATTGTTGTTTAAAAGTTTCGATAAGATTATAATTCTAAATTCTTTTTTAAAAGTAACGTAAGGATTGTGGATACTGTAACTGTTTATATAGGAGTATACTGGAAATTAGTTGATTTGCCTACTGTTAAAAATTCTAGGATTTTTTTTTCTCTAGTTGTTTATTTTAACTAAATATAGGTACTGTTTATTGTATCTGGGTAAATATTGTAGTTAATGTTTAGAGAAAAGGTGTTTAAAGAATTTCGTAGGTGATAATCAAAGTGTTACTTTTGTCTATATTTTCATGGTATTTGATTTGTTTATTGTTTTTATTATATGTGCATTTTTTTTCAGTAATTAGTGAAATTGTATTTTGTAATTATGGCATTTCTCATTAAGTATACTAAAAATATATTGTTAGAGTTAGCGGATGAATTTGGTGTTTCGGGGCTAACAGATAAAAGCAAAAAACTAGAAATCAAGGAAGCCATTGAAAAGGCGGCTAATTATGATGAAGGGGTTGCGAAGGCGCTAATAGAAGGGATTTTGGAACAGAAAGAATGGGAATTACGAAAAGAAAAAGAAAAAGAAGAGGCCGAACGAAATTTTGAACTGGAGAAACTCAGAATCCAGAGCGCTGCAGAAACTAGTAGCGTAGGGTCCGGGAGTTTAGTTCAAGAGACGGTTTTGAAGAAAATTAATTTAAAGGACATAGCTCCGAAATTTGACCCAAAACAAATGGACATTTCTCTTTTTTTCACGATATTTGAAAGATTAGCACGTAAAGAAAAAGTTAGCGAACAGGACTGGATGTCGCAACTTATCCCTTTATTGCCGTGCGACGTCGTACAAATAATTATGAAATTAGACGAGTCAGAGGCTGATAACTTTCAACATGTAAAAAAAGTGTTGATGAATCGGTTCAGATTGAGTGCGCGTGCGCTAAGAACGAAATTTGAATCGCACAACAAAAAAAGTGAAGAATTGTGGGTTGATTTAGTTCACGATTTGAGAGGGTACCTAGATAACTGGCTTGAGACTTTAGAAATTAAAGATTTAGAGTCATTAAAGGAATTGATGCTCACGGAGCAGTTAAAGAAAAGGGTACCATGCGAAATCAAACAACATTTTGTAGATGTGTGGGAAGAAATCAACAAAGCTTCGGATTTGGCGGAGAAGTGCGACAAGTATGACGCGGTTAGAAAGGAGAATGGGAAAAGAGAATATAAGCCGTTTCAGCGTTTTACGAAGGGTAGAAATTCATTTGGGAAAGACGGTCAGAAATTCGGGTCAGGTAAGCATGACGGTGGGAGTAATCCGAAAGCTGAGTCAGCTAAGGGCGACAAAAAAGACTCAGGAAAGTTAAAAGGGGATAAAACCGAATCTAAAGATCGTGATTTTGATAGAAATAGTAAAATTGTGTGCTATTTGTGCTCGGAAAGGGGCCATATTCGACCTAACTGCCCACAAAACCCTAATCGCAGAACAAATCCGATCAATAACTTAAGTGCGGGCGAAATTTTAGGTGTTGGTTTTGAGCCTTATATAGGTAAATTAGGAATAAATGGACAAGAGCGCGAATTCTTGAGAGATAGTGGCTCAAACATTGACGTGTGCGAAAGGAATATGATTTCTGTTGAGGATTTACTGCCGGAACAGGTATGGATTAAGCAACCGTTTGACGAAACGTGTAGGTGTTTACCTTTGGCGAAAATCGTTTTAAAAGGGGAATTCGGAGAGGTCATTACAAAAGCGGCTGTAAAACCGGCTAATTTGAGTCAGGGAATATATCTTCTAGGCAATAAAACCGCAGAGTTAATTGAGTCCAATAAAAAAATTGTTTATCCAATTAATGCGATAACGCGAAGTCAGAAACGTGAGCAAGAAAGGATTAAGAGTGCGCAGTCCGAAATAAATAATGAAAAGCCAACTCAGAGAAAAATTCAGAATTTTGAGGAGGAACCGGGTTTGATAAGCGAGTCGTTAGAGGAGACTAGTGCAGAAAATAAAGTTGTTCTTCCTGTGTTAAAAGAAACAGACAGGTGTCCATTAATCGGAGTTTCAGCTGAAGAGTTTCAAAAAGAGCAAACTGCGTGTGACACGTTGAAAAATTGTTGGGAAAAAGCTAGGAATGAAGCGGGAAAGGAATTTAAGATAAAAAATGAGCGGTTAATTCGAATATCGGATTCTAAGCGTAACCAAAACAGGATGCAGTTGTGCGTGCCAAAGAAATTTAGGGCAGCGATTCTAAACCTGTGTCATGATTCTGTGTCAGGGCATTTAGGCTCGTGTAAAACTAAGCAGAGGGTGTTGACTAATTTCTTTTGGACAAATTGCTATCAGGAAATCGAAGAGTATGTCAAAACTTGTGAAATTTGTCAAAAAGTAGGACAAAAAGGGGATAAGAAGAAAGCTCCGTTGAGATTAGTACCGATTATTTCTGAACCGTTCAGACGTCTGTCGATTGACGCTATAGGTCCGCTTGTAACGAGCAACAAAAATAATCGTTTTGCGATAACGGCTGTTTGCGTCGCTTCAAAATTCCCGGATGCTATTCCTGTGGAAAACCTAACTTCGAGGTCAGTGATCAATGCATTGATGCAAATTTTCGCGAAGACCGGATTTCCTAGAGAGTTAGTCTGCGATCAAGGTGCTTATTTCACGAGTGACTTATCGACAGCGTTTTTTGAGAAGTATGATATCAAAATCAATCATTCTTCTGTCTGTCATCCGCAATCTAATCAGGTGGAAAGAATGCATTCCACTCTTAAGAGGATTCTCAAAGCATTATGTCTCGAAACGAAAAGCGATTGGGAAGAAAATCTGCCTATGGCTCTTTTCGCGTTGAGGACGGTGCCGCATGAGAGCACGGGATTTTCTCCTTCAGAGCTTATTTTTGGGAAGAATTTGAGGATGCCTCATACCATTGTTTACGAAAATTGGATGCAGGAAGAGGAAATTAATCAAAATGTAGTAGAGTATATTTTGGATTTAAATGAGCGCTTAAAAAGATGTCAAGATTTGGCAGGGGAGCGCATGACAGAATGTGAACAAAAAAGAAAATTATGGTACGACCAAAATGCAGTGTCCCGAAAATTTAAGGTGGGAGACTCGGTGTTGGTTTTGGCTACTGCAAAACCACATAAAATGGCAGTACAGTGGCTAGGTCCAGGTGTAGTTACGGGGGTAATATCCGATACGAACTATACGGTAGATCTTCCGGGAAGGAGATGTAAGGACACGATTTTCCACGTGAATTTAATGAAACCTTATCATAAACGCCCAGAGCATGTCAACTTAATTTTGGAAGAGGGTGGCGAGGAAATTGAGGAGGATGCATTTATCCCGTATCCGATTTCGGACCCTAATCATTTCGACTTGACAGACTTAATTAAGGGGAGTAATTTGGGTAATAAGGTTTCGGAAGGGAATTTGGCAACTTTACAAAATGTCCTAGTAAAGCATAAAACGGTGTTTTCTGACGACCCTGGTACGACCCATAAGGTAGAGATGGATATCATTTTGACAGATGATAAGCCGATTCGTGCAAAACCCTATCGCATGTCTCCGCGGCAGTTAGAAATTATGCGGAAGGAGATTTCCAGGCTGTTAGAGTTAGGGGTGATTGAGGTGGGTCAGTCAGATTACGCATCGCCTATGATTCTTGTAGAGAGTCCGGGGAAAGACCCTAGGCCGTGTGTCGATTATAGGGCCCTCAATGCCAAAACCCAAGTGCAATTTTTCCCGTTACCGAATATTGAGGAGGTAGTTGAGGAAGTGAGCACTGCAAAATATATCTCAGTAATGGATCTGACGAAGGGGTATTTCCAAATCCCGTTAACGAAACGTGCGCAAAGGTATGCGGCGTTTGTAACCCCTTTCGGTGAGTTTATTCCAAAAAAAATGATGTTTGGCTTAGTGAATGCTCCATTTTATTTTTGTAAATTAATTAGTGAGGTGCTAGGGGATTTAGTGAGTTTTGTGAGACCATATGTGGATGATCTGGCTGTGTTTTCATCCAGTTGGGAGCTCCATATCCGGCATCTGGATATTGTGTTACAACGTTTGGAGGAGGCAAATCTAAAAGTGAAACCGGCAAAGTGTTTATTCGCCCAGGACCATGCAAAATTTTTAAGGCACGAAGTGGGGTCAGGGAAGAGGTCGCCGAGTGACGCGAAAATCCAAACTATCCAAGAATTTCCCATTCCAAAGACAAAGACGCACGTAAGGTCATTTTTAGGTCTGACCGGATTTTACCATAAATATATAAAGGATTATGCGACAAAAGCTGCGCCTTTAACGGATTTGTTAAAAGGGAAAAATAAGAGGGAAAAAATTGAGTGGAGTCAGGAATGTGATCAGGCATTTAAGGTACTAAAATTAGATCTAACTAAGGGACCGGTACTCTATGCTGCGGATTTTTCAAAAGACTTCATTGTTCAGACTGATGCAAGTCTTGTAGGGGCGGGTGTGGTCCTAGCTCAAAATTTCGGGAATAACGAGGAACACCCAATTGTTTATTTGAGCAAAAAATTCTCCAAGGCGGAGCGTAATTATAGTACCATTGAACGCGAATTAGCGGCAGTCATTTTTGGGGTGAAAAAACTAAATCATTATTTAGATGGACAAAAATTCGTTCTTCAAACCGATCATAACCCTTTAGTTTATCTTAAAAAAATGATGGGCACAAATTCACGTTTGACGAGATGGGCCTTATGTTTACAACAATACAACTTCACAGTCGAGCATAAGAGCGGAAAAAAGCATTTGAATGCAGATGCGTTAAGTCGCATGCACGAAGAATAAAAAAAAAAAAAAAAAAAAAAAAAAAAAATGCCTTGGTTTTAGGTAGTGTTTTTGGACTGTTTGTAAATATTTATTTATTTTTTTTTCTTTCATTTGTATTCCAAAAAAAAAAAAAAAAAAAAGTTTGAATGTATTGATTATGAATTATTTTTCTTTCTTTTTCATGAAATTTTATTGTGTAATTGTGAAATTTCAGTGTTTGACTTTTAAAATTTTGTTAGGGGTAGAACCTTTGATTGTCATCACGAAATTGCATGTGAATGTTTAATTGTTTTTTTTTTTATATAATGTGAAATGAGACCTTGGGATCTAGTAATTATGTAAGGTGTAAGACTAGAAAATTTATTTTTAAGATTATTTTTAGTTCTATAAAAGTTCAGGGGGTTGTTTCGAAAAATTTTTTTTTTGGGGGCTAGCTCAACTCTCTGATGTTGCATGTTTGATAATGAGAGGAGGCACCTGAGTCTTCTGGAGCCCATTTTACATCCTGAAGGCCGTAAAATGGTCTTTTAGGAGGGAGGAAGCTGTGCTGGAGTGAAGGTTACAAACATTCCAAGAGGTCAGGGGTCGTGTGACCAGACAGAACGGAGCCACGGGAAGCTGTCTGAGCGACAGATGCTTTGTGTGAAAAATTTTTTATATTTCTATGGAAGCGGTGACATCAATAGTTTCCGATTTCACGCATAGCCTTTTGTTGCTACCGACCTTTCTCCGAGTTTCGGGTAGACCAAGATTGGACGAAAATGATGTCACGGGTAGAGTGATATCACGATCAGCGAATCAGTGCTTCGTGTGGGGTATTCCCCTCCCCCTCCGAAGGTGTGCTCGGAAGGAAGAGACTCAAAAAAAAGATAGAGAGACTTGGTGCTAAAATTGTGTAGCATGTTTTTGAAGTATGCTCGGAAGCGAGCATTTTGTAATAATTCTTAATTTATTTGAATTTCAATTTTTTTTGTTAAGTTTTGAATAAAAATAGCAAAAATCATCCCTAGACTCATGCTTGCGTATTCCGGTTTTCGAAGGTGTACTCCCAGAAATCACCACACTGCCACCGGAATTCATGAACTAAATTAAACTAAAAGAAATTTTAAATTTTAAGGTTGAAAAAACTGGCCTTTTCTGATATGTTATAAACATAAATTTTTGCTAAAAAATTTCCGGGATGAGATTTTGCAGCTGGATCTTAAATTTTGCGTCCTCGCAGCGAGGACGCCGCGCGTTAAGGGGATATAGTGATGATATCTAATACGTCGGGGGAAAAAAAAATTAAAAACAATCTTTTTTTTTTTTTTTTTTTTTTTTTTCTTTTTATCTGCCAACTATAATTCAATTTGTCCAGTATCATAAACTATAGATTGTCATTTTCTTTTCTTTCTTTCTTTTTTTTTTTTTTTTTTTTGTGATTAACTAAAACAAAATCATTATTTTTTAATTCATCTAAAAAAAAAAAGAAGTGTATTCTCTTCTTATCAATTTCACAAAATTCATCTTCACATGCAGATTCGTAATGAAGGGAAGTTTTTTCATCCTTATCACTTTTATTTGTGTCAACATTTTTCTTTAGAAATAGCCACTGACTACTTTCTAAATAGTAATAAAATCCAAAACAGCCAGTTAATAGTTTCATGTATTTTAGAAGAGAAAATCAGAAGAAAGAAAACTATACATCTTCATGGTCAGGGTAAAGGTGATCCATTCATTTCCATGATTGATATATGCGTCTCATTCAAACCCATCTATATATCAGTGTTGGGCATAATTGATTAAAAAGTAATTGAATTACAATTGACTTACAATTAAATTACAATTATAATTATTTTACTGTCAATAAATTAACAAATAATTGATTATAAATAAATTGAATTACTTATTCAATTTATTTGTAATAATTCAATTTATTTGTAATCAATTACTTGTTAATCGATTGACAAAAAACAATAATAATTGTAATTTAATTGTAATTCAATTGTAATTCAATTACTTTTTAATCAATTATGCCCAACACTGATATATATTTCGAATTCATTTAAAATTTTATAGAATATTCTATTAAACCAGTAGGTTGTAAGGCGCCTGGGACGCCCATTGAAAAATGACGAATAAAATAATGTTTCTTTTATTACAGTTCAGAACATATTTTCGCTGATAGGGGCACTGTAAACTATTTTAGCATAGAGACCCTATAATATTAGGAAGAGACTGGACATTGACGGAAAGTCGGCCACCTTAGAGCCAAATTGGAGCTAATTCCGTAGAACGTAATGCATTTTTTTTTTTGCGATTGACGTTTTATTAAACAACATAAATGAAAAAAATTGCATTAAATTTGTTCAAAAAGCAATGCAGAATATAAATATGTAATTTTTTTCGTCTTAGAAAAAAAGAATTTGAAGAAAAACGAATTTTGTTTTAACATTTGATAAGATATGGTTACTTTTTACCACGTTTTTATTAACTCGCTTTTGTGTTTGTTTGTCCAGTGTAAATCTTGCAATCGATTTTCAACTACTTTCCCGATGAGCTAGACATTTGAAACTTTTAAAATAGCTCAGAACACGATGACAATGACTTTTAACACTTTTAGCCATCTTTAAGCATGTTTGAAAAATTATTATAATTGCTCTCTTTATTACGCATTTGATCATTATCTTTCAAGCTAATGGAATGATTCTTAAAAAAAAAAAAAATAAATAAATAAATAAAATAAAATAAAATAAAATAAAATAATACATAGAATTGTCAAGTTTAAATGATTCAACAGAAAGCTTGAAAGCGTGGTACATAAAAAGTTCTTTTTATCTTCTAATCATTCAACTCCGATCGGGAAACAGAGGAATTTTTTGTTACATATTTCTATATATAAACAAAATTCGTTGATTGTGAAAATAATTCTATCTTTTTTTTCTGAGGACATATATTTTACATTTAAAAAGTAAGAAAATTTTTAACTAAAATATGATAACCTTAGTTTTTGTCAAGTAATTCATGAATAAATGTAAACCTACGGCAGAAGAAACGGAATTATTTTTTATTATTTTATAAAAATATTTATGCAATATTTTTACAAGCTAAAAAAACATTTTTTATTTATTTCAATTATGCATTATTATTAATAATAACGTAGCTATTTATTTTTGTAAAAATATTTACCACAATAATTAAAAAAAAAATAATTATTAATAATTTGTAAAAATATTAACTAATATTTTAAAAAAATTAAAAAATATGTTTTTTTTTTTTTTTTTTTTTTACATTTGCTTATTTCATTGATTTTTTTCATTGTTTAGTTTTGAAAAATATTATGTAAATAAAAATAATAACTTATTTAAATATTATTTATAAAACTTATTATAGCAAATATTATTTAAAAGAAATTTCTATTTCATATGGTAGTAAATAATGTACACCATATTTTCTTTATTTTTATCATTTTATTTTAAGAAAATGGATACGTTTGCGTACTAACAAACAATCAAAATATATTTTTTTTAATATAGTTATTTTAAATATGTATTTTAAAATATATTAGAAAAATGCATGCCAAATTTGAAAAATACATGCAGGTCTTACATATTAAATATGTCTTAAAACAGAACTTAAAAACTAATAGTTAGCAAATAAATAATGTAATTATCTCATATATTAGGAAACAAATACGTAAAACAGCATGCAATAAGATAATTCAAATTATTTAAAACGTGATATAAAATAAATAATAATGCGTTTTTATCTTTTAAAAATATTTCAATATTAATTTATCTCCCAACAAAGTAAGAAATGTAATAAATAAGTTCTCCAGTTATGACATAAAATAATCGAAATTTCTTCTCAGTGTAATGGTAAGCAATGGAGCAACTGGCACTAAAATGGAGGATTTCGTCAAAAAGCCATCACGCCAATGTCCAATCTCTTTCTAATACAGGGTCTCTAGTGAGTCCCTTACAACAGCGCCTAGAATCTCTATTTTAGCATCATTAAAATCATAATTTCCCCTTCATATAAGTATTATGCTTATTCATGAATATGAAATATTTTTTATTTATTAAAAAATATATACATTTCTATTTTGACCACCAGAAGACACTTAAGTTATTTTAGCATCATTAAAATCCTAATTTCACTTCATACCCAATTATTATACTTAATCATGTATACAAAATATTATTTATTCATAATAGGTTATAAAATCATGTTTTGACCACCAGAACGCTGTGAAACAATTTAAAATATCATTAAAAAATTTTCCCAAATTAATCACACAATATATCTTAATTGCATAAAAATTCTTGTCACTGGCTATATTGTCACTGGCTAAATTCGAACTGACGACCTGTCGGTCAGCAGTCCAAGTCTTAACCATTCGGCCATAGCATTACTTACAACTTCACTTCATACAATGATTATAATTATTCAAGTGTGTCTGTAATATTTATGCGATGCCATCTTCCAGCATTGCAGAATCAGTCAGTCAGTGAGTCCATGATGACTGTATATATAATAGTAAATAATAATGAATAATAATATCTAAATACAACTTAACAATTGTAGTCATGTAAAAAGTCTTTCCAACAGTCATAGTTTTCATGAAATAGTAAATACCCTTTAGCTAGTAAGCATTTCACAGAGAAAAAGAAAAACTTACTTTCTAAACAGATATTTTATTACTTAATTTACATGAAAAATGCCTTCTCACAAACAACTGGAGATTTTACGTGTTAGATAAAATAGGTAGCTTTTTAAGTTCTTTGCAAATTGTTAGTTAATGAACTATATATTTACATATTTAAAAATCTTTCTTTGCCTTTTCAAAATAAATTCAAATTTTTTAATTGAGTGATTATTGAAAGTATTATTGAAATAATACCATAATGAATGAAATTTACTAATTATATAGACTTGTAGCTTAAAGAACAAAAATTTTACTTGTAAGTCTTCATTCAACTTGTTTGTCTTAATAAAATTAAAAGTTGTTGTGTTGTTGTTGTTTTTGATTCCCGAAATGGCCTAAGAAATTAGACTAAATCCATAAGTTCATAAGCCTCCAAAAATTCTAAAAAAGAGTGACACTGAAGTAACAAAATTCATGGGATACTTCCTAATATCATGTCAGACCTCGTTTTGCACGGCAAAGTGCAGCAACTCGTGGCATAGATTCAACAAGTTGTTGGAAGTCCCCTTCAAAAATATTGAGCCATGCTCTTTCTATAGCTGACTGTAATAAAGTATTACCGATGCATGATTTTTAGCATGAACTAGCCTTTCGATTATGTTCCATAATTGTTCGATAGGATTCATGTCCGGTGATCTAGGGGGCCAAATCATTCGCAGGAATTCTCCAGAATGTTCTTCAAACCAAAAAAAAAAAAAAAATGTGGTTGTTACTTTCTAAACAGATATTTTATTACTTAATTTACATGAAAAATGCCTTCTCACAAACAACTGGAGATTTTACGTGTTAGATAAAATAGGTAGCTTTTTAAGTTCTTTGCAAATTGTTAGTTAATGAACTATATATTTACATATTTAAAAATCTTTCTTTGCCTTTTCAAAGTAAATTCAAATTTTTTAATTGAGTGATTATTGAAAGTATTATTGAAATAATACCATAATGAATGAAATTTACTAATTATATAGACTTGTAGCTTAAAGAACAAAAATTTTACTTGTAAGTCTTCATTCAACTTGTTTGTCTTAATAAAATTAAAAGTTGTTGTGTTGTTGTTGTTTTTGATTCCCGAAATGGCCTAAGAAATTAGACTAAATCCATAAGTTCATAAGCCTCCAAAAATTCTAAAAAAGAGTGACACTGAAGTAACAAAATTCATGGGATACTTCCTAATATCATGTCAGACCTCGTTTTGCACGGCAAAGTGCAGCAACTCGTGGCATAGATTCAACAAGTTGTTGGAAGTCCCCTTCAAAAATATTGAGCCATGCTCTTTCTATAGCTGACTGTAATAAAGTATTACCGATGCATGATTTTTAGCATGAACTAGCCTTTCGATTATGTTCCATAATTGTTCGATAGGATTCATGTCCGGTGATCTAGGGGGCCAAATCATTCGCAGGAATTCTCCAGAATGTTCTTCAAACCAAAAAAAAAAAAAAATGTGGTTGTTACTTTCTAAACAGATATTTTATTACTTAATTTACATGAAAAATGCCTTCTCACAAACAACTGGAGATTTTACGTGTTAGATAAAATAGGTAGCTTTTTAAGTTCTTTGCAAATTGTTAGTTAATGAACTATATATTTACATATTTAAAAATCTTTCTTTGCCTTTTCAAAATAAATTCAAATTTTTTAATTGAGTGATTATTGAAAGTATTATTGAAATAATACCATAATGAATGAAATTTACTAATTATATAGACTTGTAGCTTAAAGAACAAAAATTTTACTTGTAAGTCTTCATTCAACTTGTTTGTCTTAATAAAATTAAAAGTTGTTGTGTTGTTGTTGTTTTTGATTCCCGAAATGGCCTAAGAAATTAGACTAAATCCATAAGTTCATAAGCCTCCAAAAATTCTAAAAAAGAGTGACACTGAAGTAACAAAATTCATGGGATACTTCCTAATATCATGTCAGACCTCGTTTTGCACGGCAAAGTGCAGCAACTCGTGGCATAGATTCAACAAGTTGTTGGAAGTCCCCTTCAAAAATATTGAGCCATGCTCTTTCTATAGCTGACTGTAATAAAGTATTACCGATGCATGATTTTTAGCATGAACTAGCCTTTCGATTATGTTCCATAATTGTTCGATAGGATTCATGTCCGGTGATCTAGGGGGCCAAATCATTCTCAGGAATTCTCCAGAATGTTCTTCAAACCCAAAAAAAAAAAAAAAAAAAAAAAAAAAAATGTGGCCATCTGACGGCGCATTGTCATCCATAAAAATACCATTTTTGTTTGGTAATTTGGAGTCCATGAATGGCTGAAAATGAACTTCAAGTAGCTGAACGCAATCATTTTCAGTCAATGATCGGTTCAGTTGAACCAGGAGACCTAGTTCTTTCCACATAAAAACAACTCAAATCATTATGGAGCCACCAGCAGCTTGCACAGTTCCTTGTTGACAACTTGAGTCTACGGCTTCGTTGGATCTGCTCCATACTTGAACCCCTCTATCAGCTCTTTATAATCGTGACTCACCTGAACAAGGCAAGGTTTTTTAGTCGTCAATGTACCAACCGATATGGTCACGGGCCCTGGAGAGGCACAGCCATCTATATCGCGTTGTTAGTAAAGGCACTCGAGACGTTCTTACGCTCCCATAGTCCACTAAAGTCAAATTTCGTCGCACCGTCCCAACAGGCACGTCCAACGTACGTCCCCCACTGATCGTTGCTGTTATTTCACACAAAGTTGCTTGTCTGTTAACACTGGCAAGTCTACACATACTTCGCTGGTCTAATTCATTAAGTTCACGCTGTCGGCCACTGCGTTGTCCATGGTGGGAGGTTAAGCCTGAAATTAGGTATTCTCAGCACACTCTTGATTCTGTGGATCTAGAAATGTTAAATTCCCTAACGATTTCCGAAATGGAATGTCCCGTGCGTATAACTCCAACTATTATTCCGCATTCAAAGTCTGTTATTTCCCGTCGTGCAGGCATAATCACATCAGAAATCTTTTCACACAAATCACTTGACTATAAATGAAAGCCTGCCAATGCACTGCCCATTTATACACTTTGTATGCGATACTACTACTGCTGCAATCTGTATATTTGCATATTGCTGTCCCATGACTTTTTTCCTCTCAGTGTAAGTTCTGAAAGAACCGCGTCCCAAATAAAACCAAGGAGTTTAAAATATGAACATGCGATGCTTGAGCAGCTCTACACTTGGTGCAGGTCTTAAAAACCTTCTGACCTATTCATCGGTGAGACTTCTCAAGTGTCCACTGGCAAAACGTGATAAGCAGGTTTGCTGATTTCTTTGTCCCCCAAAAATTAAAGTATCACCAGGACGACTTCTCGAGTATCATAAAAAATTTAAAAGTTATTATAAGGTAAATAATTATAAGTTAAAGTAAATCATTCATTTCAAAATATTAAATTGAAAAATTAAGCAATCATCTTAGTCTACATAAAAATTTCAAAATTATTAATACTTTTAAAATCAATAATAAATTTTACTACAAACTATGCTAGAGATAAATAATTTTAGACTAACAATAATCTTGCATCATCTCTTACTAGAAAAGTTTCTTTATATAAATAAAACTTTAAAGTTTGATTAAAAATTGTGAAAAGAGTTCATTAATGAGTTATTTCCAATGAAATATTTCAGAAACTTTAAGCGATTCTATTGAAAGTGAAAATTCTAACCCGTTCATTTGTGAGAAAAAGAGATTCAGCACTCTAATTTGCATCAAGTCTCGCAAAGTTATTACCACCAGTTTTCATTTACATTCATTTTCAACACTCAGTATCATTTAGGTATTCTTTTCCCCCAATTTCCCTCCTTCTCACACACATACGCATACACTCACATGATCGTCCTCATCTTCGTTCTACCACAATCAAGAATTCCAAATTTCATTCACTTTCACAGGACAACGCATCGAAATTAAAAAAAAGTAGGGGGGAGGGAACTTTTGAACTGTTAGAATAAAAAGTTTAAAAAACAAAAAAAGATTTTCATCAAAAAGGTAAAAAAGAAAAAAAAAAGAACAAATTTTCCATCGCTATGATGTAGGAGTTTTCCCCCTTTTCCGCCGCGTACCACGTGACTGATGAATGGGCAGACGATCTCTGACACCGTCGTGAATAATCACGTGGTGTAACGCAGCCTCCATTGGGCTGGAAAAATAATTAACTGGAGAACCGCGCCTCGGCAATGGAAGAAAATAATGGAAAACCCTAAAATGAAAATAAGGAGGGAAAAACGAAAAAATTCCAAAGATTCGAAGTGAAATTTTCTTAGTCGTTAAGATGCATTATGCATTTTTAGTAGCTCATGCGTGCATTTGAACCAAAGTTATGCAGAACTAGTTGCATTCAATATGGCTTTTGATAGAGTAAAAGGCAAAAGAAAAAAAAATGCCTGCTTCGAGATTAGGATATCGTTTCGGGCGTGGAATAGATTCTGAAACAATTCATTTGCTTTAAATTAAGATGAAAAAAATTTATAATGTAAATATTTCTTTCGTATCATTTAAATGCCATTAAACAGTGTTTGTGCTTGAAAAATTCTAATCATTAAATGCGAGAGGGGAAAAAAAAGTTCAAGAAATTTATTTCGAAGTTGCATTTGAAAGATTTTTTTTTTTTTTTTTGTGAATTGAATTTTAAAAAGCATTTAATAATTTTCATGAAGTATATAGTTTTTCTTCTTGGAAAATTGTGATAAAGAATGTTTTTAAAGGTTTATGATCTCTGTTAATTAATAAGACAGAAAAAGAAAATATATCCTGTTATTAAATTCTCCCAGTTTTCCTTACCTCATATCTAGAAGTATGTAGAAGACAAAAATGCAAACTAATATAAAAACAATCTTTTGGTACATTGCACAGTAAAAACTGATCTTTTAAAAAATCAAAAGGAATCAAATAATAAAATATCTGAAAATATTTGCATTGTGGAATAGTTCTTAACATGGACTTACTGTGAAGAGCATAACTTTATTGAGTTTTCTGTGGTGATTTTCTCCAGAACGTGTGTGACTACGAACTAGAGCCCTGTATAACGACCCTTATGAAGAGCATTTCATTTAAGTTTAGGATAATTGTATAGTTAACCGGCCTTAATCCAAAACACTAAATCAACAATTAAAGTATAGTGGCGAACAAAAACACAGCATCTTAAAAAAAAAAAGGTGTGTGTGTGGCGGGAGAAATAAAACATTTTATTTTGTTTACATAAAATTATATTAGTTGTCGCAAAGTCATATATGAGATTATTCCATATACATATAGAATTATGTAGCATTTTGCATCATCCAAATTCTATACATAGCGGGGTAAAAAAAAAAAAAAAAAAAAAATGAATGAATGAAAAGAAAAAGAAAACGGTCATTTATCTCGTTTCTTAAAAGATAAAATGATGGCTCAGTATATTCAATTCCTGTAAGAAAAAAAATGTATGACAGTTGATTCATCTAAAGAAGATGCTCCACACGCGTAATAGCTAAAAGATTGTTTGCAATTATTCGTCTCTTTATATGATTCACAAGCTGATCTGAAAGAAGTGAAGAAATATCTGTCAGATATCACGAGGAGGTTGCGCAGTCTCGAAAGTAATAGAGAAGTGAAAAATCCGAAGATAAAGTGCTGGTGCTGTGTAAGAGAAAGATGAGAAAAGAAACTGTCCCATATGACAACATAACGAAAACAACCTGGTGTCACGATCACTGGAGGGAAATTAAAAGAAGGCCATCTCGCGAGGTGGTTGTCACCGAAAATCAAAGAGCCCCACTTTACAGTCTTTCATTTTCTTCGATGAGTGGCGGCGAGAATGGACTTTTTGGTCAAGTGTCACCACCTGCCGTATGATTCTGGAGTATGATTCGCACACTGAGAGAATAGTTTCTGGGACACCTCTTAAAGGACAATACTTCCGCTAGGGACTTCCGCTAGGGACTGATTAAATACCCGAATACAGACAATAGACCGAGAGGAGTTCTGGTGGCTTCATCTCTGGTTGACCTTACAAAAAGCAGTATTCCTATTAGAGTCGCCAATATAAGTGATAAAGTAAAGATTGTAAAGAGGGATGAGATGTTAGAACTTGCACTCCTGTTACATGCATTAACCGGAACACGCAATCAACAAAGTCCAAGTCTTCTGAGCTTTTAGCAACGGAATTACTCAAGAATGCAGAGTTAGGAATCGAACAGAGACGTGCTGCGGAGAAGCTACTCTATGAATTCAGGGACCTGTTTTCTCGTACCCCTGATGATGTCGGAAGGACGACCGTCATCCAGAATTGACACAGGAAATCGTCCTCCAATCAAGCAACATTCAAGAAGACTTCCATTTGCTAAGCAAAAAGAGGTGGCTGAGCTTCTAAATGAGATGCAGCGTAATGACATCATCAAACCATCAACGAGTCTTTGGGCCTCTCCCATAGTACTGGTGCGAAAGAAGGATGGTTCAGCGAGATTCTGTGTGGATTAGCGTCGTTTGAATGACATTGCGAAGAAAGATAGTTACCCTCTTCCTAGAATTGATGATACATTAGACACACTTTCTGGCAATCAGTGGTTCTCGACTTTGGATCTGAAAAGCGGCTATTGGCAAGTCGAGTTACATCCAGACGATCGTAATAAGACTGCATTCACCCCGGGAGAAGGACTGTGACTGTTTAAAGTTATCCATTTGGATTATGTAATGCACCTGCAACTTTCGAACGCCTGATGGAGACAGTGTTGAAAGTATATTTCTATGAAGCCTGTATCTTGACGATATTATCATTGTGGGGAGCACTTCTGAAGACCGTTTATGAAACATCCGTAAAGTGCTGGAAAAACTCAGAATGGCTAACCTCCAATTAAATACCAGCAAGTGCAACTTGCTCCGTCGTGAAGTGAGTTATCTTGGACATATCATCTCTGCTGAAGATGTGGGAACTGATCCCGATAAGATCTCTGCAGTCGAGGACTGGTGTCGTCCTAAAAACATCCATCAACTGCGAAGTTTCCTGGGACTATGCACATACTACAGGAAATTCGTGAAGGGATATTAGAGTATTGCCAGACCCCTTCACAAACTGACGGAAGCTAAAAACAAGTTCCTGTGGACAGAAGAATGTTAATAAGCATTCCAGAGACTTAAAGAGGCTGTAACATCTTCACCTACTCTGACTTATCCACAACCCGACAAACATTTCATAGTGGACACTGATGCAAGCCATGAAAGTGCCGGTACTGTTCTGTCGCAGGAAGTTGATGGCCAAGAACGCGTCATTGCTTATTGGAGTAAATGCCTGTCTAAACCGGAGGGAAACTATTGCACCGCACGGAAATAACTCGCCATCGTAAAAACCATAGAACATTTTCATCATTACCTCTAGGACAGAAGATTCCTGTTTCGGACTGACCATGCATTTTTAACGTGGTTGGTTAATTTTAAGAACCCGGATGGCCAGATTGCCAGGCAGATACAACGCCTCCAAAAATATGACTTCGAGATACACCATCGTATTAAAGGGACTCTACATGGAAATGCAGATGCCTTGTCACGGAAGCCCTGCTCGGAAAGATGCAAGTACTGCTCTAGAACCGAAGACAAATATCAGCAGATAAATCCAGTTGCTTGCCAAGCTAAAGTCTCAAAACCATCGAAACTGGACCAGTGGAGTGACCGGGAACTTAGACAAGTCCAGTTGAAAGATCCTGACATAAAGACAATCTTACAATTGAAGGAGACGACCAGCAACAGACCTATCTGGTAGGATATTTCCACATTTAGCCCCATTACGAAAAGTTATTGGGCACTCTGGGACTCTCGTCATATTAGAAACGGCGTACTAAATGGCAGATTTTACTACCAAGATTGAAGATTCCAGATGTTCTAGAACAGCTGCATAGTAGCCCTACCGGAGGCCATTTTGGGAAGATGAAGACTTTACAGAAATTTCTAGAACGCTTCTACTGGTGCAAGGCAAGGGAGGACGCTGAGAAATGGTGTATGTCTTGTGATACGCGGTACGTAAAGGCCCGAAGCCGAGGAAGATTGCAACGGTATAGCGTGGGAGCCCCATTTGAGCGGATCGCACTCGACGCCTTGAGTCCTTTGCCACGGACCTCCAGAGGAAATAAGTACATTCTCGTCGTGATGGACTATTTCACCAAGTGGCCTGAGGCGTATTCCATTTCCGATCAAGAAGCATGCACAGTCGCATAGGTTCTAGTGCAGCAATTGATGCCAAGGTATGGCATACCCCTACAGTTTCATACCGATCAAAGTACGAACTTTATCTCTGCTGTATTCAAAGGACTGTGACATCTACTCTGCATAGACAACACCCCTACATCCCCAGTCGGTTGGCATGGTCGAGAGATTTAACCACACTATCCTGAATAACATCTCTCTTCTAGTATCAAGGACCCAGCAAGATTGGGACTTGAAGTTGCCGAAGTTTCGTCTGGCTTATCGAAGTGCTGTCCATGAAACCTCCAGCTACACTCCAGCTCAGATGTTGTTTGGACGCGAACTTCATCTCCCATGTGATCTCCTGTTTGATCGCCCTTCATCGCCCGAGGAGTACATCCAAGATCTCCAAGCACGATTTGAAGACGTACACAACTTTGCTCGGAAGTAGATTCACATGGCAACGGGGAAAATGAAGACAAGGTATGATCTAAAGGCTACACAACATGAATTCAAGGAAGGAGACAAAGTTTGGCTGTGGAACCCTGTTCGACGCAGATGACTCTCTCCCATGCTAAAGTGTAATTGAGACGGTCCCTACACAGTCTTAAAAAGATTGAATGACGTCGTGTTAGGAATTGCTAAAACACCTTCATCAAAACCGAAGGTAGTTCATTATGATCGGTTAGCCACATACCACAGTTATCGGTAATGTTCAAATTTGAAATGTAAGTATTCGTTAAATTTATATGTGTGATGTAAATATTTGTATATAAATATTTGTACTTATTCGTAAATTTTGTAAATATTTCTCACTAATTTTGCGATCTTTATTGTTATTTTATTGTTATATGCAACTTAGTTTTTGTATTTTAGATTGTATATTGGTTTAGTTTCGCCTCCTGACCAAGGGTTGTATAGCCTGGGACGTGCAGTCTTTGGGCAGCGTTACGAATCTGTAAATAATTCGCAGTTATTTTTGTGTGAATTTATTCAAAGAGGCTTTGTCAGTTGATAAATGTTAATTTTCAGCAACCCTAGTTTGTTTTTCATTAAAATAGCTTTAAGACCTGTTAAAAACCCTTTAAAAAGCCTCATTAAGGCCGGTAATGAATTTGCCGCCAAATTTGACGACTTTTTTGCTCCTTGGCGATTTTTTGGCGACCTTGCCGAGAAAATACTTATCTTCGATATACCAAATATGGATGCTCTAACTTGATTGGCTGGCGAGTTTCTGGAATTTTCCACATTTTTCTACGAGGGTATTTAAGAAGTTGCTTTACGCCAAATGAGTCAGTCTCAGTTGAGTTTTCGCCAGTGCTTTCATTGCTGCTGAAAGAGCCCTGAGCCTCTTTGGATTGCAGTCGATTATTGCATGTTAATGCTCTGATACAGTTCATACTGTGAATTGGCTGTTGACAGCTGTTATTTGAACTATGTTTACTGGTGAAAGTGAAGCTGATAGTTAGTTTATAGACCTGTAATCTTCTGGAATTTTCTGCAAATAAAGTTTCCAGCCTCTGTAAGATTCGCCTTTCATTCTCGGGCAACTCATGAACCCCCAAGTACGCAACAATAATTATTGTGTTATTGCTGAGAAAAATATCTTCCACCTGTTGCACCATGATTAATTTGCTCACCGTTTTTGGTACTCTTTGCTTTTCCGTGTTAGTTATGTCTGTACGTCTTCGAAATGCTGGCGTTCATTGACATTGCATGTGGCCCATACACTGCCATTATGTGCTGGAAACTTATTCCAGGTATTTCAACGTTGGAGTAAGTTTTCAGCTCACGTGCCTTTTCTTTCTTGTGCTAGGTAGAAACGGTTGCAACTATTCAAATGAAATCGCTACCGTGTAATTCAATAATTGTTTGCGCAAGTTTTGCAACTGTTTAACAATGCTGCAACCTATAGCCGAACAAGTGCAACTTATTTTTTGACTGCATTTATTGCGTGCATGAATTTTCTAAAGACGCCTTGTGGAATACGGTCTGCATGCGATAGAAGAAAGGCCATAAGAAAATGCCTTTAAATACATACAAAGAAATGCGGAAACAACTTTGTTGGCCAAAGGAGCATGTTTAATGAACAATAGAACACAATTCAATAGAACATAATATGTTTTTCGGATGTATCGAAATTCAACCTACATATATCGAGCGGTACACTGCACATTCGAAGACGTAAAAGTGAAGCTTATCACCCAGACTACATATTGCTTGCTGTAAAATTCCAAGTGAGCTAAATGGTCAGTGGATGCATATGTCCATGCATATGTAAGTTATTTAGATGAGTTTTATATCTAAAAAAGTAAATGAACAATTAATAAGCAAAACAATTTCTTTAAAAAAAAAATCACTTTATTAAAATGAAACAATTAAAATAACTCTACTTGAGTGAATTTTCGCTCATTTGCCTAGAAGAAATACGCTTTATCATCTTGAGTTAAGTTCTGTAAATTGAATGAGTTAACATAAAACACTCAAGCTTGAGTTATTTATAGTATTTAAGTAATTCATTTATTGTATTAGTGATTTTAATACAAATTATTTTAATAACCTGGATCACTTTACAATGACATTGCCCGTTGCACTTGCGTGCTACTAAAGAAATGCATTGCAGCGAGAGTGATGTTGCCACTTACAGCGAGCAAAAGTGAATAAAGTATCGATAAATGTCGATAACTCAAGTTCGCTTAATAAAAAACTACTAATTATCTCACAAAATTGTATTTTTAACTCAAGTCAATTGAAAAAAAAAAAAAAAAAAACTCCTACTTGACATGATGAATTAGCTTATTATTATTATTTTTAAAGAGAGCATAATTTTCATTGTACGCTTAGGATTTATATAAAAGATCAGAGAATTCATATATTATCGTAAAATAGTTCTATCTATAATTTTACCTTACCGGATTTTTAGTCCAAATTATTAGAATTTTTTTTCAAAAATTGGTACAATAATTAATGTGGATAAAACCTAGCCGACGGTATGTTTTTTTTTTTTTAGTTAATTCAGGTTATTTGTTCGAAAGATATTAAATAAGAACCTCCTTTAATTTAGAATTTATATATATATATATATATAAAAAAAAAAAAAAAAAAATAGCAAAGTTTTATGCCAAAAACAATCATTTCTTTTATATCGGAAAAAAAAAAAAAAAAAAAAGAACGTGCAAACATTTTTTTTTTTTTTTTTTTAAATATAATTAATTAACGATGAAATAAAATTGAGAAAAATCGTTCTAAAAAAATTAACAACTTCTGTATAAAATCCCTTGGTGAAATTCAAAATTTGGCACCGAAATAGCTCCATCGTTACTCGCCAAGATCTTTACTTACGCAATTGCAATAGCCATTTTAATTCATCGCCAAAATTACAACAAAAGTTTAAAAGCCGGCAGTTGTCTCCGATTCTAAAGCTACACCAGAAAAATTTTAAGAAATGAATGTAGTATCCGATGCTAGGGAATAAAACACAATAAACTGCGCATACCTTTATATGGAAGAAGAATAAATTAAAACAAGTTCTGTCGTTTTAGAAATATTTATTCGTGAATTCATCAACCGTGAATATTTATTTTAACTAAATTGGAGTGTAAAGGTTGATATTTTTATTTACCAACTATGTGAAAAATACCAGAACCGGGAATCGAACCCGGGCACCTCCGCTTAACGCACGGATGCTCTACCACTGAGCTACCCTGGCTGACAACCAGCTAGGCCTGATATATCTGCGTTTGCAGACTCGGTGACTTGGCGAACGAATATTATGTGAGAAATGCCTAGCTGGTTGTCAGCCAGGGTAGCTCAGTGGTAGAGCATCCGTGCGTTAAGCGGAAGTGCCCGGGTTCGATTCCCGGCTCTGGTATTTTTCACATAGTTAGTAAATAAAAATATCAACCTTTACACTCCAATTTAGTTAAAATAAATATTCACGGTTGATGAATTCACGAATAAATATTTCTAAATTGAAATTTCGTGGTCTATGGAGTTGTGCTGCGATTGTCTCACCTGATATATCTGCGTTTGCAGACTCGGTGACTTGGCCAACGAATATTATGTGAGAAATGCCTAGCTGGTTGTCAGCCAGGGTAGCTCAGTGGTAGAGCATCCGTGCGTTAAGCGGAGGTGCCCGGGTTCGATTCCCGGCTCTGGTATTTTTCACATAGTTGGTAAATAAAAATATCAAC
This sequence comes from Salticus scenicus, assembly GCA_963930645.1. Taxonomy (NCBI): domain Eukaryota; kingdom Metazoa; phylum Arthropoda; class Arachnida; order Araneae; family Salticidae; genus Salticus; species Salticus scenicus. The sequence continues at coordinate 21,195,624 of OZ005659.1, read as the reverse complement.
CTTTACACTCCAATTTAGTTAAAATAAGTTCTGTCGTACTCAGTTTAATTCTGTTTTGTGCAGAATTTTATATCTAATACTATTACAAAATTATTTCTTAAAAAAAATTCTATTGTTTCTTTTCGTGAATTAAAAACTGAAACATAATAGCAAACTCTTCTTAAACTGTGCGAACAGTATCTGAAACATTGTTTTAACTATCAAACGATAAAATTAACTTTGCTGCTTAAAGTTTTAGTATCTCTTCGTAGTTAAATAATTCATGATATTCACATTACTTAAAATACAGAGCCCTAATTGCAATGTTATCTATCGCAATTACATCTTCATTAGCTCATTGGACCAACACGAGGTCAAAGTTAATTGATTTTTAAGAAATTATTTGGATTGGTTTGAGATACAGTTATAATGCCTTAATATTAAAGTAGGTTTTAGCATTTTTCTCACTAATAAAATAATTCATTTTAAGGTGAATTTATAAGTCTTATAATGGTTTTATAAAGAACGTTACTTTAAATTTATTAGAAATAGAAGACTTTACTGGAATATTAAGCTTAACGTAGTTTGTCTCTGATTGTGCGGTATGATTAACTATATTTTAATATATACGTTAAATATATATTTACTTTATCCTGATAAGTAAAAGTAAGTTTTTGGCAGTTTATGAGAGTAAGGTAAGAATTCTTTAATTGTAGTTTTTGGCAGTGGCAGCAGGGGGTCTGATATTATAGATAACTAGTTTTTGTAGGGCGACTAAGGTACCCGTTGAAAAATAATCGTTTCATTTTATTTATTTCCCACTTTAAATAATTAATTTGCTAGCAAGCCCGTGCGAAATTTTCTCCATTGGTTTACCTCTTCGTTACCTTTAAAATTATTATTTTATAGACGTCATTTTTTTCATATGCATGAGTAAATTTATTTTAATTTTAATTTTAATTTAATTAATTAATTAATTTATTTATTTTACGGGAAAGCATATTTCATTTTATGCTGAAAAAAAAATGGCAACAATTAAAAATTTAAATGTATTTTAAAGCTTTTATTTTCATATTTTAATTAATTTTAAAAAATTTAATTATATATTCGTTACAAATAATGTACCAAATGAAAGGCGCAATTTTTCTGAATACGTCTGTTTAAACAGCTTATCGATCGGACAATTACATTTTTTAAAATTAACTAAAGTATGAAAATTAAGAGACTGAGTCCAAGGAAATCTATTAAGCCTATCTCTTAAGCCTAAAGTGTGACAGAATCAGTGACGGATGAGGGTAACTATTGTTAAAGTTGACAAAAGAATTATTATCAAATATTTAATTTACTTATTCTGATATATTTTATAAAAATAGTTCAAGGTTTATAAGGTAAGTAAAATGCACTCACCTTGTTTATGAGTATCCTCTTTTTATTTCAGCTTTCAGTATCAAGATGTAGTATTTCATAAATGAAAATAAATCAGTTGGCGTTTCAGGAACTATCATATGAGTTGACTGATGCTGTTTAAATATATAATTTGAAATAAATTAAATAATGGTTTTAATTGAATTAAACCAGCCTCCTTTAGCTTGGTTTATGAATAAGGAAAAATATATTATATTATATTGTGGGAATAAAAGGATGAACCCACGTGTGTTCCTTTTAATTACATTTTTATTACCAAACTGAACATCGAAGAAGAGAAAAAAAAAACGAACATACATCATTACATGTACATAGAACACAGACGGCCAATCAGAACAAATGCGTCACAGCGACGCCCTAATGTAGATATATATATACATGAAGAAATAAAAGAGTCAAATGAAATGTTTTTAGAATAATATGAAAAAGAAAGTTTTTGTAATTATTGAAAGAATGTCATTTGAGTTTATTTCTCACCAACAACTATATATGCTGATCATTATAAAGCTGCATTATTCTATGCTAGATGAATTAAATTAAACAAATACCATAAAACGACATGAAATGCAATGTGTGATTTGACTAAAAATGAAATCATACACATTTATCATTATAATTATTGTCACTAATTTATTTTAAAGTGTAATTAAATATAATTTTTTATAGAAGTTATTGTATAGGTCTTGATCTACAGCTCACTCGAAACTGTTATCCCACACACACAGAGAGAGGCGAGAGATATTTTCTCAAAACGGTTTAATCATCTTCAGAATATTTCAAAACGAGTAAATCCAAAGAAAACTGGAAGTCAAATTTTTTAACACTTTCCAACAAGGTTGAAAAGTGTTTATGACTTCGGTTTGTCTGTCTGTCTGTCCGTCTGTCTGTCTGTCTGTCCGTCTGTCCGTCTGTCTGTCTGTCTGTCCGTTTGTCTGTCTGTCTGTCCGCGCTCTAACTCCCGTACATATTTATGGAATTTCTTGAAACTGATATATGTTATTCAAGTTCACTATCGGACGGTCCCTATTGAAAATGGAGTTTATACCTCTACTGGTTTGTGTACAGGGACACCCGAAAGTATTTCAAAGCATTGTGCTCTATGAGAGATATTTCTACGAACCATATTTTCATACCTTTACTGTAGACATACCTTAATGAAATTGAAATATATTATTCAAGTTCACTATCGGACGTTCCTTATTGAAAATGGAGTTTATACCTCTACTGGTTTGTGTACAGGGACACCCGAAAGTATTTCAAAGCATTGTGTTCTATGAGAGGTATTTCTTTAAATCTTATTTTCATACCTTTACTGTAGACATATCTTCATGAAATTTAAATATGTTATTTAAGTTCACTATCGGACGTTCCCTATTAAAAATGGAGTTTATACCTCTACTGGTTTGTGTACAGGGACACCCGAAAGCATATCAAAGCATTGTGTTCTATGAGAGGCATTTATATAAACCGTATTTTCATACCTTTACTCTAGACATATCTTAATGAAATTGAAATATGTTATTTAAGTTCACTATCGGACGTTCCCTATTGAAAATGTAGTTTGTACCTCTACTGGTTTGTGTACAGGGACACCTGAAAGTATTTCAAAGTATTGTGCTCTATGAGAGGTATTTTTATAAATCATATTTTAATACCTTCACTGTAGACATATCTTAATGAAATTAAAATATGTTATTCAAGTTCACTACTGGATGTTTCCTGTATAAAATGGAGGGAATACCACCATCGGGTTATACACAGGGACACTCAAAATTATTCCAAAGCATTGCGTTCTATGAGAGATATTTCTATAAATCAAATTTTAATAACTTTAGTTTCCACGAAATTCTGGGAAATTGAAATATGTTATTTTTATGCACAAAAGAATGCTTTGCATAGAATATAGCATGATTAGCATTATATTTACAGGGGGGCACAAAAATATCCAGTTACATTATGAGCTATTAATAAACAATTGCTAGAATTGTAGTACTTTCGTTTACGTTAAGCGTTTTTAACCCTTTCTAACATTTTTTAAGTGTGAATATGATTTCAGTTTTGTGTATCTGCCTGTCCATTTGTCTGTCTGCCTGTCTGTCCGAGCTCTAACTCCCGTAAATATTTATGGAATTTCTTGAAACTGATATATGTTATTCAAGTGTACGATCGAATGTTCCCTATTGAAAATGGAGTTTGTAGCTCTATTGGTTTGTGTACAGGTATACCCGAAAGTATTTCAAAGCATTATGTTCAATGAGAGGTACTTCGATAAGCCATATTTTCATACCTTTATTCTAGACATATCTGAATTAAATTGAAATATGTTATTCAGGTTCACTATTGGATGTTTCATGTATAAAATGGAGGAAATACCACTACTGATTTATATACAGGGACACTTAAAAGTATTCCAAAGCATTGCGTTCTATGAGAGATATTTCTATAAATTAAATTTAAATATCTTTACTTTCCACGAAGTTTTAGGAAATTGAAATATGTTATTTATATGCACAAAAAAAAAAAAAAAAAAAAAAAAAAGCTTTGCATAGAATATAGCATGATTAGCATTAGATTTACAGGGTGATACAAAAAGATCCATATATATTAAGAGCTATTAATAAAAAGTTGCTATAATTGTACTTTCGTTTACGTTAAGCGTTTTTAACATTTTCTAACATTTTTAAGTGTGAATATGATTTCAGTTTGTGTATCTGTCCATCTGTCTGTCTGTCTTTCTGCCCGCGCTCTAACTCCTGTAAATATTTATTGAATTTCTCGAAACTGATATATTTTATTGAAGTTCACTATCGGATGTTCCATATTCAAAATGGAATGGCTATCTCTTCTGGTTTGTGTACAGGGACACCCAAAAGCATTTGAAAGCATTGTGTTCTATGAGTGTTATTTATATAAATATTTTCACTATAGAATGTTCCCTATTTAAAATGACATTAATAGAGCCTGTATTTACTAGTTTGTTTACAGGGACAAAAAAAAATGCCACTGCATTACGTTTTAGGACAGAATTTTTTGAAAGTTATATTTAAAAATCTTTCTACTGTAAAAATCATAAAAACATTGAAACGTATTGTTAATATTCTAAAATAATGTTTTGTATAGAATATGATATGATTAACTCTCTGATTTACAGGGCTACACTAAAATATTCAGAGAGATCAAAAGCTGCATCTATAATCTAATGTCTGCATTTTCTTTTGCGTTAAGCCTTTTTAACTCTTTCCAAAATGCCTAAGAGTAATTTTAAAACCAATTAGTCTATCTGCATGTTTTTCAGTCGTTCTGTCTGTTGTGTGATAAAGTAGGCAAAGAATATTAAAAGTTATTCGATACAATTGCGTACAGTTGGAAAGTGTTACTAATCAATGCGTACTGCATGATTCTTCTTTCTTGTTTACGAATCAAACAATATCTTCTATGAATATAGAAGAAAATAAAAATTGGCATTACCTAATATGACTCACAAGAACAAATAAGCATCACAAAATTAGTCGAAGAAAAAAGAAATCTCTCCAATTTGTAATGCGATGAAATAAATCATAAAAGATGTGAAACGCTAAACTTATATCTCTAAAAGTAACAGCATCATAAATTCTAACTAATAATAAATATTTTATCCATGAATTTATCAACCATGAATATTCATTTAAATAAACTGGAGTGTAAGGTTGATTTTTATACCAACTACAGGAAAAATACCTGAGCGGGGAATTGAACCCGGGCACCCTGGTTACCGTTCGGATGGACTACCACTGAAACACTCTGGCTGAGAACTAGAGAGCATCCGCACTTGTAAGCGGTGTACCTGGGTTCGAATCCCGGTTCTGTCATTTTTCATATAAGTTAGTATAAAAATCAACCTTACACTCCGTCTTATCTAAACGAACTTTTACTAATATTTTTTGACGATCATAATTTTATTATTTTTATTTGCTACTTTCTTCTAAATACCTAAAAAGATTGGATTCGTAGAAAATTTCGAACTGTGGTTTTCTATGGATTAATACATTTTGTGATGTCCTGAATACGATTTCATCACTTTTAGAAAACGTCTGTCTGTGTGTATCAAAATATATGTACACACCGTATCTGGCAAATCAATGAACAAAATTCAATCAAACTTTGTATTTAGTTGGATTTTGACCTATTTTAGCGCTAATGACATTTGGGGATCAAATCCTAAACAAGTGGTGCTGTCATCATTTTTTTTTTTTTTTTAACATGGTAATATAGAACAAAATTTAGTATAAATGTTGACAATAATAAGAGTAAACTTAAAAAAAAAAAAAAAAAAAATGTATGTGTGTGTATAAAAAATCATTCCACCCTTGGGGGGAGCAACTCTCAGAGGATGTGAATTTTCAATCTGGGTATCTTTCAAAAGAACTCACCAATATCTTTGCAACGAGTGGTTTAACCATAGATCTGCGGGAATTTAAAAACAAACTCATCGATTTATTTTCATTTTTAATAATAAATAAATAAATAAAAGAAAAATAAAATAATCTGTTGATTCAGATATAGGCAAAAAATTGGCTATCTTTCGAAATTTAATAATACTTCTTCTGAAGCGAAAATCGTCTGCCTTCATCATGCGAATAATATTTTTAATAAATAATTTGTACTCGATAAATTTGTATACGAAGATATAGAAGAAAGTCGTGTGGTGGCCACAACGTACTAGCTAGTATTTAAAACAAACGCTTCATGAAAGGCATTAAATAAATACCACAAAACGACGGCATAAAATGCAACACGTGACTAGACTAAAAACAAAATAACACACACATTTATCATTACAGTTTAAATATATGCCTAAAACTGCAATAGGCATGGCATTGCATTAATTCCGATACTCTCCATAAAGTGAGGAGACAATCAATAGAACTCAAATAAGTTTTGCATTCAAAATTTGATCCGCCCTGGGAATAATTTGAAATCAGTTGTCATGTAAGTTAATTAGTTTTGAGACAAGCTTGTAATGTTAATTATCATTTGTTTGCGTGCATTGCGAAAGATAATTACATCCATTTACATTAGAAACTGGAATTATCATGTATCTGAATAATAACAGCGTGTTATTTTCGATATACATTACGTAAAATAAAATATTAGCTGAAATGGGAAATGACATCTTTAATGATTTTGTCTGACTTAACGGCTTCTCTGAGAGTTTCATGTTTAGGAATTGGCGAAGACAATATCAATAAATATTTGAGAGGATAACTTGGAGGTATAAATGTGAAACTTAAACTACTGTGGCCACCACAAGATTTTTTCTACACAAATTCATACATGTGCAATATGTTTATTAAAATTATTATTGATTATTTTTTTTCCATGATAATTGCAGATGATTTTTATTTCAGAGAAATATAACACTAAATGTCGGGGGGGGGGGGGGGGGAAGTGATTTTTTTTTTTTTTTTTTTTTTCATTAAAAATGAAATAAACGATCATTTTGTTTTAAATTATCACACATCTATGGTTCAACTATTCGTTTTAAAAATATTCACGATCTCGTTTGAAAGATACGAGGTACCCATACTGAAAATTTTTAGATATACAGAGGCATATCAAGATATATGATCTTACGTTTCATTTAAAAATAAATGCCTTTGGTAAGTTAGAATACCAATCAGTTATTTAATCATTTTGCACTATTATGTTATTTAATTTCTTTTAAATCTCTTTCTTCCCTTCTTACTTTTTTTTTTTTTTTTTTAATAAAATCTAAAAATGCATAAATGATTTCTGAAATTTAATTCAGATTCTACAAGAAAAAACACGTAGGAAATTTCAAGGTAAAACTACTTCAATACATGTAAACTGAAAATGTCTAAAATAAATAAATAAATAAATAAATAAAATAAAAAATCTGATGTGGATACCACATGACTTCCTTATACACCCACTAGAATATACATATTGTTATGAAAACATTGACAATCTTGTGTGAGGTAACTGATTCGTAAATAAAAAGGCAGGTTCCAACCATGAAAAAAAAAAAAAAAAAAACTGAAAAACTGCTACTCTAACCACAGAAGTCAAGATAATAGAATTGTATACATCGCCAAACAAAGATACTAGTTTTTCGGGAATGGCTTATTACAGAATCTCTCATTGGCAAATTCATAACTTAGAGTTTAATGAAAATCATTCGGTATAGATGGCCTACTTTTGTTCCCTTTGCCGAAAATTAGAGGACAAAAACGATACATTTTACCGAAACAATTAATTCAGTTAAAATTGAGAAAGGGTTTACTAATTCTGGCCCTTCTGAAACAACTGCCGCCAAATTTGATCGCTAATCTTGCCAAGTCGCCAAGTTTGTAGCCAACGCTGATTTTGGTCTTGGCATCGATTTTGGTGACTTGACGACCTAATTTGGCGAAATTTTGTAGTTTAGGGTTGCCAAAGTTTGAAAGCTCTAACTTCTGGAATTTTGGAATTTTCCAGAAAGCTTCATTGGTTTATAGCGCTGAACTAATTTCTTCAAAAATTCTTTAAATGACAAACAAGACTAAAACAAAATAAAGTGCATTCGTTGATTAGAACCTGCTTATATATTAAGAATTACTTTCTACACTAAAAAATGGTGGCAACTTTCATAACAATATCACTACGTGTCCTATCTACGTGCTGAATATTCATGTGTACAACTAGACATCATGACAGTCACGCATATAAATTTGCAACATTTTACGATGATTTTTCTTTGAGCTACGCGAGATATAAAATTCATTTTTCAAACTTCCTGATTTCAAACTTCCTGATTACCAAGTCAAGTTTTTTAACGTTTGATATTTGTCTGTGTTTCTTAAAGTAACATAAAAATGAATAATTTCTGGGGATCCAAAAGTTGTATTTTAGCCCCCCTCACGGAAAACTGATTATTATATAAACTCTTCTAAAGCCTCGTTATCTTACCTCTTAATCTCCAATATGTATTTACAGTGTTAAATTTCAGGGTAAGAGAAAGTCGTGTGAGTGACGCACCATATTGTTTTATTTATTTATTTAATTTTTAAAGAAATTATTTGCGTAGAAAATTAATTATTTCAAACTACTTGCAAGATGGCTGTTAAGTTGTGTTATTAATTATATCAGAATCCCAATAAACCATCTCGCATATTCTTCTCACGCACTATTTCGTCATTGTAGTGACATTTAATGTACACGGACTACCGAAGAAACTAAAATATGCAACCATTTTCATATACCAAAGATAAAAATGTATTACTTTTCAAGATAATGAGATTTTTTTTTTCTTTTTTAAATTGATACAAGCCTAGGAACATGTATATATGGACAAAAAATTCTCATCAACTCTCAACAGAAAACTTACTTTAGCAGTCTGGAAATTAAAAAAAAAAAAAAAAAAAAAAAAAAAACCCTCAATTTGAATAAAATTATCTAAGATTTTTTGACTATTTTAAAGAGTAATTATTACTTCTTAATACTTTCAGTACTTTCTTTTATAGTTTCTGCAGCATTAAATGGTATGCTAAATAAAACTTGAGTATTTTTTAATTTTTATGTGGTAGTGTTGAAAGAGATATAATACTTCTAAAATCATTTTTATTCATGTTTTATACTGTTATGTATACATAAAAAAAAAAAAAAAAAAAAAAAAAAAACCTTGGCCAGCATATGTTACACTAAAATGTTTAAATTTTCGGTCTGTACCAAATTGTATGCGCAAACTCACACACGGAATAAATATAACACAAAGAAATAACGCATGTCTAAATGGAAATTCATTGCTTAAATTGTAAAAGAAATTTATAAATTTTTTAGCTTAGTTTTTGTGAGTTAAAATCCCCTTCTACCTATCGTTCTTCATTGAAGCAATAAGTATTTATTTGGTATAAGTTGGGAATCCGCGCTTAAAAATAACTACTAAGACCGCTCCCCGTTTCCATCAATCCATCTCTGTGTTATTAACTACAACTTTCACTTCGCGAATGCCAGTTCTAAAGAGTAAAACTACCCTGCTAATACGATGGACCGGGAGAAATAGCCTCGGGATCCCTTCTCTGATATCTAAAATAAACTTCCACATACTAGAATTGTGATTGACCAACCTCTCAATTGCTTGCTTTATAGTTTCTCGTTTGTTTAGTCTTTATTTTTCCACAATTGTTTGATTAAGGGCAACTATACAGGCCTCGCGGTATTAAAGGTACACATGAATCGGTTTTAGCCCATTACAGTCACAGTTACTCTCCCCTCTCGTAAGAAATGATTCCTTGTTTGTTTTTTCTCTCTCTCTCTCTTTTTTTTCCCAGTTAAAGTTTATTTTCAAAGAGAAGGGAGTTTTTAAGTTTCCTGTGTTTTAAAGCGAAAGAGATTTGATAAAAAAAAAAAAAAAAGCTTAGTGGGGACATGGGGAGAGTGTTTTAAGCGGTCAAAGTTAAAAAGCACTTAGATAACGGTGACTAAATTCAGTTTCCCAGGTTTACTAAACAAGCAACGATTTTTATCAATATAGAAGCTCAATTGATATCAAAGAATTGTGATCTTAAAAAAAAAAAACTTTTAGAGATAAATTTAAAATAATTGTGACAACGTGAAAGAAATAGAGAAATTAGTTTTAAAAATTAACACGAAATATTTAAAAGGATAAAATGGATGCTCTCTCTGTAAGAATATGTATTATAATAATTATCTATTCCCCGAATTATTATTATTATTTTATACATTAACAAGTTTATTTGTAATCATAATAGCATATATTTTAATACATGATGTAATTTTGTGGGGTTTTTTTTAAGAAGAAGAAGAAGAAGAAGAAGATATTGCTTTTTGACATGTTTACCCTTAGAGTCAGTAATAATATAATAAAAAACATAAAAAAATATAAACCTAAGATGATTAAAAGTTCAAAATTGTATTACGTTTTTAGCAGCACAATTATTATATTTATAAATTAAGATGATTTAAAGTAGAAATACTACTTTGAAAACTTTGAAATTCAATGGTTTTATAATTTACTTATTTTATGAATATAAGATATACACATTTTCTGTATTTCCAAAAGGAAAACAAATAAATAAAATTTCAGTAATATTTCGGGCAGTTTATTGTTTATTGTTTTGCAGTTTTTCTTGATTTAGTAATTACTAATTGGTATTTTTCTTTTATTGTTGTTTCTATGTTGTTAAAACAAATTATAACAAACAATGAATTTTAGCCAATATTAATTTGTTACTTGTTCATACGCTGATATTTCATTAGAAATCTTCCTAATAAATTTTTTTTAATTATATTTTTATTTGATAATAAAAAAAAAGCTGACTTTTGTTTTTAAAAACCACTAATTTCATCATTTAAATGTAAGAGTAAAAATAATAATAATAATAATAATAATAATTTTGCGAAATATCGAAGATATGGAGTTCTATTGTCTGCTGGATACGAATGTCCGATATCTGGCAAAATAGCTATCCGTTTCTTCCCTATTTTAAAATGAGTAAATTGGCCGTTTTTGAATGAAAAAATATCCAAATACCCCCCTTCCTTTTTTTTTTTTTGTCTTTTAGTGTATTACTCTCAAGTATAAATATAAAATAAACTGTTTGGCATTATCCAAATCTTGCCGCAATTGAATTGTGAAATTTTATGCATTTTATTTCTTTATGATTTGTCTTTGTATGCCATAATATTCAATTTAAAATCTTATTTCTAAACATTATTCAAAAGAGTAAAATAGTGTAAAGGAAAAAATAGAGGATTTATAATTTCAACTTTAACATAGAAATCACGTTCGCTGCGAACACATATTCGCTGCGAACACATATTTCCATTCAGCTATCCTACCTATATAGTGTCAAAGCAGTGAAAAGACATTTACAGTCAAGTGAAAGATAAGGATTAGGATTCTTATATCAATCGGACAAATATCACTGATAGCCGTGCCTCATAGTATTCTATGGGGAAATATGTTTCCACAATTACTCATTACTTAATATATATATATATATATATTAATTTCGGTTTTCCCATTCAGAAAATTCACAATCGTTAAAATAGTATCCATTTACCTTTTTTTTTTAGGACTGAGGACTATTAGTCTCAATATGAGGATTTTTACGATACCAGTTTTCGATAGTTGTACATTCATCGAAATCTAAAATTTATCGAAAATATAATTGAATAATTTGAAAGCAATGTTATAATTTGAAAAAAAAAACAACTACTAGTTCTCCATCCTAAACTAAATTCTGCTTTTGCTAGAATTTCACATTTTTTTTTTTCTTTTCTTTCTTTCTTTTTCTTTTTCTTTTTCTTTTTTTTTTTTTTTTTTTGAAAGAAAAAGAAAAGAAAATTAATAATAATCAGTATCGAAAAGGTTTTTTATTATTATTCGCGTGAAAATATAATTTATTATAGGTCGAAAAATAAATTAACTCGTATTGGCAACAATTATAAATTAAAATAAATAATTTAATAAAAGTCATAGACCTATTATAAGAGTGGACGGAGCATTCCATTATTAAGGGAATATAGGAAAAGGTGCAAAGATGAAACCATGTGAATGTTGAAAAAGGTTACCTTTTTTAGCATTTATCGTGTTATTGGCAATTTTTTGTTTTGAATATATTATTATTAATGAACAAGCAAAACTAGGGTAAAATATTACAGCTGCTGAAATTTTTTTTACCTTTTTACCTTGTTGTTAACATCTAACGAAGTTCAAAAGTTTTTATAACTTTGGTTTGTCTATACTCGTTTTAACTCTCATAAATAATTATGGACATTTTTATATAATATATGATATAATATAGTTAAACTAATTCAATTTCGAGAAATAAGTATAGCAATTATAAGCATTTTATAAAAATAATTACTTAAAAAGAACGAAATAATAAAATATTAAAAAGAATCTTACCTGTGAAATAAAATCCTTGTTTTACATAACTTCTAGGGTTTTAAAGTACATCTAATTACTATTTCTTGCTATAAAATTCTTTTTAAATTCAAAACAATCTAACTGTTAAAGTGAAATATAAATTTTAAAAAGAACTTTCAAAGAAATAGGGAAAATATCGTCTGCTTAATAAAAAGCAGAGTTTAGAGCATGGCGAGTAAATTTCAATATTGGCCAGCTTGGCTTCCTGTAGATCAACATTCACATGACCTTTTTATGAGTTATCTTTGCCACTAAAATAGGTTGCCATTGTCTCGTCCACTCTTATAATAGGTCTATGATAAAAGTTTAGAAGTAATAATTTTTAATTTAATTTAATTTAATTTAATTTATTTTTTAGTATTTTATTTTGTTGCTAAAAAATAAGAAAAATGCACTTTGTGAAAATTCGCATTTTTGAACTCACATTTAATTAAAAAAAAAAAAAAAACCTTAAAAAAGCAATTTTTGGAAAATAAGTACTAATTTAACAATTGTGAATGTTCTGAATTTGAAAACGGAATGTAAAAAATACATTAGGCAGTGAATAATTACGGAAACAAATTTTACCATAGAATACCATTGGTTACGGGTGTCGGCGAGATTAAAAATTGTCCACTCTTAAGTATTGTGGGCAGGAGAGATGAGGAATTAGATTGTAATTTTTTTTTTTTTTTGTTTTTAATGTTGATTTTTACACGAAGACTGCACTTATTGAATGCCTGCTAATGAAACCTTTTTATTAAAAAATAGTTTATGTTGACTTAGCATTCAGTTCGAATTATTCGGTTTCATACAGATAGAAATATGATATCATATAAGTACGGAATGAATAAATTAAATATATTAATGTATTTCAGAAATATATTATGGAGATAAAATTAATAATGATGTTTATTTTCTAAAAATCGTCTTATAATATGATTTCATTTAATAGTCTGTATTACTTTTCTCTAATATAAAGAACTTACAAACACTAAAACAATGAAAATAGTTATTAATGTTATGGTGATTAGATTAGAGTATATTTATTATAAATCAATTTTAAAATTAATTACAATCACTTGATTACAGATGTATTTCTTTCATCTGGGAATATATTGACCAAAAAGATAATAATTACTATAAAAAGTTTCCTTGCTAGAACTTTTCAAAATTTCGAAAAATGTTTTCAAAGTAGGGGACTGTACTGAGAAAATGAGGTCATCTAATTACTTTAATTACTATCGGTAAAAAATAATTTCTATAGATTTATAGAATCAAACTTACACTTCTAATTCAAAAATTAATTACGTTATTCTTTAATCAATGCATTACTACTATCAATAATAAAAGAAGAAGAAGAAAGAATATAAAGAATATAATAAGAATAAGAATAAAAAAGAAAATATTAGAAAATACTTAAAGAATTATTATTATTATTATCATTATTATTATTATCATTATTATTAAGTATAAAGATAAAGTAAACTATTTATCATTATTTTAACTTTTGAACTGTAAGACTGAAGAAGAATACAGTAATTTTACAAATCACATTATAATATATGTGTGCACATGTTATGGTACTTATTTAAAAATCTTGTCTCAAAACGTTATCCGAAAACTTAAAATAGAATATTGAAAAAAACCACACATTGATGCAATCACAATGCATTGATGTAAACAGAGGTAATTTTCTTGATGTACTTTTTGATTAATAACCTTGTAATCGATGGTGAGCAAATGGCATACTTAATCATATTTAATTATATACTTAATTATATTTCTCTGCTTTCGTATATATTATATGACAAGTTCAAAAATGTCATTGGCTCCACGACAGCCTGTATTACACTGTTAAAAAAAAAAAAAAAACACGTAAATTTACGTGTCTTCGCCCGTTTCATTTTTACGGTCACGACCATTTTTTACCTATGAAACGGGCACATCCGTATTTCAGGATATGACTTGATATTTTTTGATATACTACAAGGTTCTCGGCAGTCTTTTATCAGTCTTTTTTTATAATAATCTTCATTAATCGTTTGTAGTACATATCGTCAAAGGAACAATACAAAAATTGATTTTATATAAAATGCACTGAGAAAAAAATCTGTAACTGACATCTAGAATCTAAATTGTGGCTCTAGAAAAAATAGTTCCATGTCATCCTTATAAATTCTAGTCCCCTTGGAAAGCGAGTTCTAGAACCCCCTATTAGAATTCTAGAGCGTTTGCCTATATTCTCGAGGGCAAAGTTATTTAAAAACCTCTGCAAATAAATGAGACTACAAGAGGCAGTTTTTGCAACTATAATCTTGGTTTATTACCCAATTCTAGAAAATCAAGTGAGAATTTCTCGCAATACAAAAGATTCAGAATATTCGGAATATTCAGAATATTGTTTCACCATCTAGAAATATGTAAACTAGAAATTCTCGATCATTTCGTCTATTCAGTTTATTGGCGTGCCTTATACGCATAGCTCGGAAATCTATATTTCTAGTTAAGGGATTTAGAAAATGGTCACTTATTCATTCTAGAGAAAGGCGGTATATTTTTTTTCTCAGTGTGGTATTCAAGATAGAGAAATTACGGGCAAAACATTAATTAATGGGTATTTGGCCGGAGCTTTTGCTGACGGGCAAAAACCCGTAAATTTTGCTGCAATTTTTTTTTTACAGTGTAGTGTAGGTTGTTAAAGAATAATCTATGATGTATAATATTTTTTTCTATAACATATTATACAATTTAAATTATAATGTTTATTAGTTATAATGAATTTATTATATAATATTCGAAAAATCTATATTATAATTGTATAATAGTTCTCACTGAAATACAGAATTTATATTTATTAAGGTATTGAATAATTTGATTATTATCTACGTAATTATATAACTGATTTTAAAAATGTGTACCCACACTTCAATAAAATGTATAATTTTATCATTAATGTCACTAACATTTGGAATTTTCATTTAAATTACTATTTTATAATTTCATTTTATTAACATTATTTCTGTCAATGGTGTGAAATAGCGTTATTAAATGTTTGGATATACTTTTATTTTTCTGCATTATGTTTATGAATTTCGAATTGAAAACATGACAAACCATTTTAAATATACCAACCGCATTTTATACTTTTATTTAGGTACGTTATTTCAAAAGCAACACTACTAAGTATATCTATTTAAAAATGCATTAATCTCTTACCGCATTAGAAAATATAATCTTTAATATTGGTAAATCGTGCTTCACTTCACTAGATATGTTTGAAATTATTGGCACTAAATATTTTGCCTTTGATCATGTTAATATTTTGCACCAAATAAAATGGTCAATATTTTGTAATAGACGGACTTCGTAGCGGTTCCTGAAATCCACTTTATACCGTAGGTCCTTGTCTAATATGACTTAATGAGAAAATAATGACCATAGAGTGGCGGCATTCAAATCCTAAAGTTTATATCTGAAAAACTTCTCATCTTCCTTGTGTGAGAAAATAGTTCTTAAAAAACACGCGGGTTCTAGTCGATGAATGCTCTTTATCCAGTATAACTTCTCGAATCAATACAGCAAAACTATAATTAGAATGAATATTCTCGAAACAGTCGAATAGTACTGTTGATTCGTCGAATCTTTTGGTAGCAGACCAATGAAGTTGTCACTCGTACAGCAAAAATCACTATTTGAGGAAAATTCTAGAACAGTCTAAGAAAACAATCACTTGTTCCTTAGGAGTAAAGCAAATAATATCAAATACTCCAGAACAAAAATCTTTGCTAGTTCATGAACAATGCTGTGTCGCTTAGAGTACAATCTCCAAAGTGAAATCGCTCAGAATAGGTCTCTGAACAACACTGACTCGCAGTGACATCACTCTCTCACAAAAGTCAACTCATTCCCATTTATACCTTTTGACGATGAGATTTGGCGTTAATTCCATCCAGAAACACATGGGGAAAAGTTCAAGATCTGGGCTCCTGTACATAGTAGAGCTTCGAAACTTCGGGAATCCTAGACTACTATTTTTCTCAAAATTTGTTTTCAAGTTGCCAAATTCGTTGCGAAATCGCCAAGTATGTCGCCAAGGCCGACTTTACTGAAAATGAATGAACTGCCCTTTTATTTCCACTTTGATTGTAAAACTTCTTTCTCTGCAACAGGACAACTGAGGCAGGAGAAAAAACTTAATCCTTGTTAATAACATACCTAAATTATGTCGAAGATGTACAGTCGAGGAAAAAAAAAACGCAACACCTGCTGTAATTTCGTTATTAATTGGCTCAGGAACATGTAATAGACATCATTCAACAGGAAATTAAAAGCACTTTCTGAATATGTCATCTAATTTTGAATTAGGGGACATCTACATATTGAAATGAGCGCTAAGTATGATTTTTTCAATGGCAACACCCAATTTTGACTTCATTTTCGAATTTCTGAGAGTCTGGCAGTGCGGAAAAGTATACTGTTTGTATACTTTATCTTTAGTATTTATAGAGTTATAAGCAAAAATGTGTTAGGGGGTTATCTATAAATGTTGAAAAATAAAATTAAGATCCTATAAGAAATAAACAAAATTTTAATGTTTCACACCGGAAATTTTTCAGGAGAAAAATAATTATAAAAATTAATAAAACATTGCACTTTTTTCAGTTCCTTAATTATCCTGAATTCAATTTTTTAGATTTATGTATACTTCAGTATTTTTTTTAGATAATTTTAGGCCTATTTAAATACATTACACTTGCGATTAGTCCATACAGTACTCTTTGAGAAAAGTGCAATATTTTTCAAGTAAAAGTGTTTATTATTTCTTTACTGCTCACCAATAAAGCTTAAATTTTCTTTCGTAGGTGTAACATAATATACGAAATGAAATAATATATACATATATATATACAACAACGCATAAACTAAATCTTTTCGGATAAATTATTGTAAGGGTTCATGAAGTAAATATTAAACAATTTTAATCGCACTTAACAGTTTTGGATCAGTTGAACTCTTTGGAGCTGTACGATTCCTTTTATAATTTCTATGAAAATATAATTTCTTAATTAACCCTTTCGCGACTGCTGACGTAGATTCACGCCATTTGAAAATCTGCAACTCTGTCAGTGGGCGTTTCTTTCGTAATTTGTGTGTTACATATTTCTTAAGTGTATACCCAGTGTTCATATTTTTGTAATAAAATATACTATGGATAGAAATATATTAATTAGAAAGAATATAATTATAATGTGTATCCATTTGTAATATAATTGTGAATACAGAAAATTTGTTCTGAAATATTTTATTTTGAGAGTATAACGCCCGTCTTGCTGTCAAAAAGACAAAATCCTGCAGTCGCAAAAAGTGTTAAAATATATTTATAGAAGTTAAAGTATGTTTTTAAAAATGTATAAAGTCAAAATATATTAATAAAATTTTAAAGTCTAAAGTGTCCTTAAAATAATAATCCTCCCACTACAAAATAAATAAATAAGTAAATAAATAAAATAAAAAAAAGCAATATATGAAGCAAATGATTAAGCCTTTTTTAACTATGACGATAGTTAAGAAACTATTTTACAAGTCTGTCTTGCATTCCACTTCCATTCGTGTTTTATATTTGACAATTTCACATTAAACCTATTTTCTATTTAAAACAGTAAACCCCGCCTATTTAGTAAACTTTTTTTCTTCTAGTGTTTGTTTAAAAGATTCAAAATTTATCACCAATTAATCGATGAAGTAAATACCACTTGTGCATATTTTTGTCAACATGAAATAAGGGGTTTAACACGAATACTCAATGTCACATTTACTTTTCTTTTCTATATTGTTTTGTTTTGAAAAACGGTGAAGGCGGGGCTTGTCTTCTTTAGAAAACAGGAATTCTTGATGCTAACACTGTCTAAAAATCCTCATTTTTGTTTAATTTCTTTTCGTTTGACGTTGTTGTTACATAATTTGACCCGTAAATAAAAAATAAAAATATATTGTTTAATTTTCTTTGCTATTTTTAAAGATTTGATTCGTTATCTCATGCAGAACTTTATAAGAGACGGCCCCCTAAACCACTCCAAAAGAAAGATTTATTTATATCTCGAAAACTAATAACTGGAATGAGCTGCAAATTTGCACACCCATATTTTTCAGCATTAGGATTCATTTTATGTAAAATTTAATATAGGTCATAATTCATAATTTTTATGAATATTAATTTATTAATATTTTTCAGAATTAAAAATATTTTTCAGAATCAAAAGTAATGATTTATTATGTTTGGGTTTCTTCACTGTATCTCGTAAATAAAAATTTATATCGATCAAGTTACTTTTTGGGAAGATATTAATAAAAGTTTGAAATATGAATTTAACATTAGCACCTTCAAACTTTGAACGCTTATAACTCTGTGAAAAAATAAGTAAAATATACAACCAATATACTTTTTCGCATTGTCGCGATCCCAGGAATTCAAATATAAAATAAAAATAGGGTGTTACTATTGAAAAAAATCAAAGTTGGTGCGTGTTTTAATATGTAGACGACCCCCTATTCAAAATTTCAGTTCATTTTCTGAAACTACTCACAATTCCCCGTCGAATGATACCTATTACATTTTTCTACATCGATTAGCAACGAAGTTACGTTGAGTGTTGCGTTTTTTTTTTCCCCGACTGTACTATAAAATAAATAGCAGTAACTTTTTCTTTCCTTCTTTAATTTTTATTAAATTTTTATAATATTTATTTATTACATTCTTTTCGCACAGTTCTTTCACCGAAAGTAAATAAAAATAAAAATTTGCTATTGGTTTTTAATGTAAAAAAAAAAAAAAAAAAAAAAAAAAAAAATCATGGCGATAGAGTTTTTAAAAAATTAAAAATTTCTAAGTAGAATAAGAAAAATAATACAGTTTAACGCCAGTTTTGATACAATTTTTAAAAGTAACATAAAATATAGTATCTTCATTTTGGCAAACATTTATTAAGATGAATTTAATAGGTTTTGTATTTTAATAATAAAATATTGCATTAACCTATTCCAATATTAAGGACATTATTTCTATTATTATGAACATTTTAACTGTCTTATTCAAAATATTGAAGTATTTCCATTCTAACAGTACGCTATGTGTCTTTACGAGCAAAATATGTTATTCTTCGATAAACAGAAGATGGAGTTTCAGATGTTGGCACAGAGGAGATCTTCAGTTTATCCTAAGGAATAAATAAATATTAAGTTTTCTAGATCTGTGAATATTCATACAGCAATGAAGTAGACTTAGTTCAATAGGCTGAAATCGAAAAGGAGAGATGGAAATGAGTCGTCTAGTGGTACATAATTTACTGACATTATTTAATGCATTTAAATAATTCAGTTGACTTTTCTTAGATCATTTAAAACTTCTAAACATTTAATTTTACATCCCTAAAAACTATTATTTGACGGTGATTTCGTAATTTTTTAAAAGCATGTTTTAAATGTTAAAAATTATTAGTCAAGGAGTAGTTCCTGATTATAAATTTACCCATAAAATAATATGGTGTTCGGCTACCATTCACAACAGGTATTGCAGCCCTAAGACCAAAATTTTGTCTCATACTTAAATTATGCTAATAACTAAAATTAATTAAATAAAAAAAATTAAAATCTTAATTGCTTAAAGTTAGAACAAAATAAATTAATAATAATAAAAAAAAAAAGTAAAATTTAGACCTAAAAAATTCAGTTTTAGATGAGAGGACTTTTTTTTTCTAATGGTACTTTATTTCTGTTTGAATTTAAAAGTTACCATTTAATTTAAATAAACAAAAAGCGTTTTTATTTATATATTTATTTACTTTTATGATTCTTTACTTTAAAATATCTTGTTGTGTCTTATGATTTTTTTTTATTTTTATTATTTTTTTTTTTTTCATTTGTTTTAAATGCTTTAAAAAAAAAAAAAGGGTTAAAAAAATGAAATAGTTATCACAAAATTCCTAAGAAAAAAAAAAAAAATAAAATAAACAAATATAATAAAATAAAAAACTTTACATTTAAGAAGCAATAAATAAATAAATGAATAAATAAATAAACAAAGAATAATAAACAAAGAATTAAATAATTAATCATAATAAAAATATAAGTTAAAGGACATCATGTCACAAAAATGTAATTTTTCAAGAGAATAACTTCTGTATTTTTTTCCACTTTAAATTAAGACGACCAAATGTCCCCCAAAAGTGGGGACAGTTCCCACATTTTTAATTTGTTTTCTTTTCCCCCGCTTAAACTTGTTTTCCAAATAAACCTTTTGTCGCAATTTATAATTCAAAATCGATGATAGTGGACTTTTTTAAAGTGTTGCTTTTGTCATTATTTCTTAACTAGTATATAACCCCGTCAAAAATGACGGAATGTGAAATCAATTAAGGTAGTAAATCAACGAATGCTTTGCCAGCTTCGCTGGACACTATATTTAAAGGGGACTAATATGCAAGTTGCACCTGACGAGACTAAAGTGCAAGTTGCACCGAACGAACGAACTATTTCTTTTAACGAAAATACCTACTAACCCTGGCAGATAGGTCTAATATAACGTATCATATTATTTGTCGCATTTGTTATAATATAGCTCAGTACTTATTTCGCTTCCTTCTTCGACTCGTTTTAATAAGTATTTTTTATATGCATGGACAAATTTACTCTTTTATAATTTTTAAATTTTCGCGTGAAAACATTATTTCATCCTATGCCCCCCCCCCTTAAAAAAAAAAAAAAAAAAAAAAAAAAATCATATATATAACAATAACTGGTAATTTTTTTTTTTTTTTTTTTTTTTTTTTTTTGCAACAATCATAAATTTAAATGTCCAATTTTTAAATTATTTTCATATTTCAATTAATTCTAAAATATCTAATCAAACTTTCGTTACAAATATGGTACCAAATGAAAGGTACCTTATTTGTAACCTTATTTATTTTAACTAATTTGATAAATATGACGTCACAGTCAACTGTTTTTTTTTTTTTTTTTTTTTTTTTTTTATCAGATTCAGATAAGTACATTATCATGATTGAAAAAAAATGATGTTAATAACTATTAGTTTTTATGATTGAATTTTATATTACATTTTAATTTTATCCACCATGGGTATTTTAAAATTGCAATGGTAGTTATAAACTTTCGTTGAAATCTTTTTACATATTGAAATTAAGAGAAAAGTGTAAGTACAAAAAATGTTCAGTTTTGAAAGATCTTTCTAATGATGTAACATTTATGCAGATTAATTAAAAAATAAACATAAAAATAAAAATAAAAATACATAGCATTTCTCAGAAAAAAAAAAAAAAAAAAAAGGCTACCAAAAATCTCTGTTTTCAGGCGGTCTAACCGGATTTGTTCCTGACAGATCATGCTCTCATTATTATTAATTTTAAATTGGAGACACCTGGCTGATTTGTCCCCACTTTTTCCTCTCGAAAACTTGGTCGCCTTTCTTTAAATGTATGTTTAAATGCACTTCATTGCAACTAGCACTAATCTCTTAGTGATACTTTAACGTAAAGTGATACTTTAACTTTACTTAGTGATACTTTAACTTAAGTACTCATGTAATAAAGCAAAAAATGCATATCAAGGACATATTTCTAACCCTTTTCACAAACAAATGGACATGGTGTTCTTTTTCCCAGAGTACGTGTGTGTGTGTGTATGTGTGTGTATGTGTGTTGAAATATGAACAACTCTGCTTTACTTTTGATTCCACGCACTTTGGTTATGAGGAAAATTTAAATTGATGTCAATATCGATTTTCACTGCAATTCTAAACTTACCGCTAATTTTCTCAAAAGTGCTTTTATGCCACTATTTGCAAGATTTTGAAATGTGTAGCTGTGTAGCTATGTAGCTACGATACAAAAGTTCTAGCATGGTTGACTATTGTCATTATAAATATATAATTTCAAAATTCTCAATAATTAGTCAAAAATAATCCTTTTGAATACATTTATATGAAATATTGTACTATACTGTCACATTAAAAATTATCAATATAACCAGACAACCTTACGACCTGCTGAGCAATATGCACCAAAAGTTCATAGATACTAATATATGTCAAGGTGCAACTATAAATTTATATGAAATTCTGTGCATTAGTTCTTGATCTAGAGCTGAAACAAAATTTTTACCTAATACACAGAGAAAAACAGAACTACATTTTCTAAAAATGGTCTGATGATATTCTAGAACTCTCAAAATTTGTAAATCCATCGATAATGGAAAGCCGAACATCTTTACGAATCTAATACTTTTTTCTATTGAATACAGAAAAAATCAGAAAGACTGAAAGGAATTTAGTATTTAGGGATGTATTAGGGATTTATCTAATATAAAGAGATAACTAATTGTACATTACTTAACACTAACTACTAACATAAATACATATAAACGTTGTATGATGTGTCACAAAGATATATAATACAATTAAGATTAAAAACTATTAAAAGTTTAAAATTAGAAAGCATTTTACGTGTATATATAATATATAAAAAGTAACAAACCACTTTAAAAACACGTAGATAAACTATTTTTATTAAAAACGACACAAAGCTTTTCGCCATTGTAACAATAGCATCATCAGTTGTCATTGCGTTACATAGAACCAGCAATATATACTAAAAAAGAGAAGTTCAAACGGTTTAAAGTTACGGTTACAATAACTCTGGGTTATAGCTTCTGGGTCCACCCTGAAGCTATTCCTCTGTGGACCCAGTCCGAAGTTATTTCAGCCCCTCGCGACTCAAGACCTGCTAATGACAGAAGCAGTGAATATTATCAAGTACAATAAAGTTATTAACTTCAAGGATGCTGCATCACTTCATAAAATATGGCACACGTTGTGCTCATAGGAAAAAAAAAAAAAAAAAAAAAAAAATACTGAAAATGATATTGAAATAAAATTTTTTTTATTGTAACCGTAACTTTAAAAATTTTATTGTAACCGTAACTTTAAACCGTTTGAACTTCTCTTTTAGCTTTGTGTCGTTTTTAATAAAAATAGTTTATCTACGTGTTTTTAAAGTGGTTTGTTACTTTTTATATAATATATAATACAGTTTCATTTGAAATAAGAAGTATTTGATATAATGTTTTGTATCCTATACTTCAGTAACATCAATATATTTTAAAATCCTCAAAAGAGAATATATATATATAAATCGCACGTCTTTTTGAAGCGAATATATATATATATATATATTTTTTTTTTTTTTTTTCGCTTCAAAAAGAACGTGTGATTTTTACAATTTAGAAAATAATGTTTTAGTCGAAATTTTACATGGACACTTTTTTTTTTTTAATGCAAATGCATAAAATACTAATGATGTAGTTTATTAAATTTAAATTCTTTTTAATGAACCCTTTTGAATGTATATTGTGAAAAAAAGAAAGAGAAGAGATGTTAAAAAATAAAGAAACGAAAAAAAAAAAAAAAAAAAAAAAAACCTTCTTCCGATTTATGTAAGAACATAAGAATCGAAATAGAAAACCATATACCCTCTAAGACTGTCTGAAATTAGCAGACAAAAGCAAGAAAATGCAAAGAAAACAAACGTCAATGAATAGTGAACTGGGGTATAGATGGGTCCCCGATCTCATTTTGCGTTTCCCCACCCTCCCATACAATGTTACTTCTACTCTTTCACGAGTAAAATAATTTTAGTCGAACCGTTTATTTGAGAAGTTTAGTGGCTTAAGTCAGAGAGAACTTTTTCTGTTGTTTTAAGAGGAAGTTTTAACTTTGTTTACATAAAAAGAATAAATTTTTGAAATTTTGATTTCAAATACATTGGTCCATTCCCAGAAATTTATTTTAAAAATTCATTTTAGTAAAGTTTATAATAGTTGCTGACATCACAAAAAACAAAGCTGGAATAAACAGGTAATTTTTCAGAATTTATTCATTCATAAGATAAAAAGAAATAATTAAAAGACAAAAAACTTTTTATAAACCATGTTTTTAAATTTTCTGTTGAATCATAGCTATAGAACTAACTACATTAGCACTTTATCAATGTGTATAAAATCTTTAAACTGATAATGACGTCAATTTTTGTGAGATACATAATTTAACTTTTTACAATTTTTTAACGCTCACGTTTAATTAAATTATTTATTTAATCACGTTTATTTATGTTTATGTCGAAAAAAAATGAACTTGTAAATTTTTTTGGCAACAATTAAATTATAGATAATATTTTAATGGCTATTTATAAGGAATTGGGAGGTTATTATTTTCATATTTTAATTAATTATAAGAAAACTATTCGAAAATCGGACTTCGAAGTATTGTGTTGTCATCGGGTTGTGAGCTATTGTGAAAGTTTCAAATATCTAGCTAGTATGGAGTTAGTTAAAATTCGATTGCAAGATTTGTACCGGACAAACATTTAAACAAACAAACAGACAGACAAACAAACAAACATACAAACAAACAAACAAACATACGTACAAAAAAGAATAGAAGTTAATAAAAATAAAAAAGAAAGATAACGAGAAAAAGAGAATTTTGGCTTTATTTAGATTATACAACATATATAAATTTATATATTACACAACACCATAAACATTTGTATACAAACATAAAGTGAATATAATACATTATATATAATTATTTATTATACTGCCCATTTATGACAGCTTTTTATTCTAAGAGAAATTTTAGGGTTCTTCCTCTTCTTCTTTTCTCGCTATTTTTTCCTTATCGAGGAGATTTGGCACCTTTGACTTGGCAGCACTGAAGGTTTCACATGAAAGCTTATATTTTCATTTGATATTTATAAATTAAACTATATTAAGTTTGGTTATATATATTTAGGCAACAATTCTTATGGTTTCAGATAGATTTTTTTACAGATTTTAAATCTTTAAATTGCGTTTTCTCAATTTCCAGTTTTCCATGAATTCATGATCTTCAAAATGCTAAAACTTCTACAGATATTTAAGAAAAGACTCAGTATTTTTGGGGGTGTTTAATAGAACCTACTTGAAAGAATTAGCAATGGATTTTAAAATTTATTGATTATTAATTAGAAAAATTAGAAAAACTTAACATTATATCGTGTTTTGTCGTTAACATTTTCAGCTGGGCGCACAGCTCTCCTCAGACGACGTCTGCTGTAGTGGACTTGAATGACGATCTTGCGTAGTTTTTGCCATAAGGTGGCGTTGCATACTTCGTGATTGGTAGCAATTTCTATGGCTTTTCTGTGCTACACTGCGTAATTATAACATTCGTATTCCGAGATTTTACTAGTTTTGTCAAAGTCAATTACAATAGCCTGATTATTAAACGTTTTATGTCGTTTTTATCCTCATTTACTCTTGTTTTACTCTTAATTGTAAAACAAGAGTAAATGAGCATAATAACGACATAAAAATCGGCAAGTTTAATACAATTTTAGCTAAAATGTTTAATAATTAGGCTATTATAATTGACTTTGAAAGAACTAGGGAAATCGCGGAATACGAAGGTTATAATTACGCAATGTACAGAGAAGACATAGAAATTGCTACCAGTCACGAAGCATGTAACGACAGCGACGCAATGGCACCAGACAGAGTGTGGCACCACCTTATGGCAGAAACTACGCAAGATCGTCATTCAAGACCTCCACTAGAGAAGTCGTCGTCTGAGAAGAGCTGGGCGCCCAGCTGAAAATGTTAACGACAAAACACGAAGTAATGTTAAGGTTTTCTAATTTATTTAATTAATAGCTTATACTTCCTTTATTTATATTTTCGTTTATTGATTATTTAAAAAAAATTAAAAAGTGCGTATGTTTATGTAAAAATTTGCAAAATAACATATTTTTTGATATATTTCATATTTCATATTTATTTTATATTTATTTTATATTTTTTGTTTTAAAGACGTTTCAAAATGCATCCCTTACTTTTTTTAAGTAGGTTCTATTAAATAGACAAAAATTACATAAAGCCTTTTCTTAAATATCTGTGAAACTTTTAGCATTTTGTAGATCATTAATTCATCAAAAAATGCAAACTGAAAAAATGTGATTTAAAGATTTTAAATCTGTTGAAAACCATATGAATTGTTCCATCAATGTATATTTGACTGAACAAGCCTTATGTAGTTCAATTTATAAACATTAAAAACGAAAATATAATGGAGTTGTGCTACGATTAATATTGTCTCACTTGTTATATCTGCGTTTGCTGACTCGGTGATTTTGCCAACGAATATTATGCGAGAAATTCCTAGCTGGTTATCAGGCAGGGTATCTCAGTGGTAGAGCATCCGTGCGTTAAGCGGAGGTGCAGGGGTTCGATTCCCAGCTCTGGTATTTTTCACATAGTTGGTACATAAAAATACGAACCTTTACACTCCAATTTACTTAAAATGAAAATATAAGCTTTTATATGAAACATTCAGTGGTGCCAAGTCAAAGGTGCTAAATCCCCTTATCTAACAATTGTGAAAGGTTGTGATGGCCGTACAGTTAGGGCTTAAAATAAAATCATGTCAACCTCGATTCTTAAAATTCATTTATATATATTGGCATATAAAAGATGATATTCTACATACAATTATTAATTAAATACATATATACGAGGTTATATCAATCTAATCATTTACTTAAAATTGGTACATCATATTCGGATGTACCTCACGCATCCTATAATAGTGTTTTAGCGCCAAAACTCGACTGCCAAAAAACACCTCTCTCAATCACTTATGAGTGGAGAATTGGTTGGTTACGCAAAAGGAGAAAGAAGGGTTAATGTTTGCATGGCAGAGATTTTAGTCCTCCTTGACTTTAGATTATAGACTTGTTTCTTGTGCAAGTAAGAAGGTATTTACCTGCCAAAGAAACATTTATAACCGTTTCGAAAAAATTAAAAATGTATCATTCTATATATTTAAGGTATTTTATAGTTTAAAATGGTGTGTGCAATATTTTTCAGAGATTTTTAGCGAGAAATATAGTGTTGAATGAAAATTTCAGTGAAAAAGTATAATGAAGTAAATATATATATATGATGATATCACGATGATTATATAAATTATATAATCATCGTGACAATAATTTTATTCGATATACATTTCATTTAAAATTTCATATGTTGGTATTTTCAACTATCTTTTATTTGCTGAGTGTTGCATTATTCAAATTATATATATGTATATATATATATATATATATATATTTATTTCTGAATCTTTAAATCTGAATTCAGGTTTAATATTTCAACCATATTTCTATATTACATTACATCATATAATTTTAGAAAAAAATATAAGAGGACAAATAACAACAACAACAATAATAATAATAACATTTAACTACAATTTCTATGATGTTGGTCTTAATAAACCAATAAAATTATCACTATTATTAATATGTTTTGGATCATCAGTGAGATTGTCATTGGACAGTAAATCGTGTTTTTTCCTCAAGTATAACGTTAATTAATTAATTAATATAATTAGCAATTAACAGGAAAATTTTAAAGTTGTAGAAACGTTTACATTATCCATATTTATAAATTAAAAAATCTTAAGTTATTAAAATCTTGGAAGATAGCCAGTTTATAAACATCATAAGTAAAAAAAGCAGCTACAACTGAAAAAGCACTCACGAAAAACTCACAAAGACTCTGTGGCTTTGCCTGTAAAAGTTGTTTTTTTGCAAGGGTAGTCCACTAGGAGCAATGCGCGATTAAGAAGGCAGTTTACATAAAGCGAGTTTAATGGGTAAATAAAACGACAGCAACAACAACAGAAAGTCTTGTGGATGCTATTCCCATTTTGAAGACTATCAATTAAAATAAAAAGTCATTTAATATATAAAATTGTCAATGTTTATGGAAAATATAACTAAAGAAGATAAAGAAAACTTATTAAAAAACATATTAATAAAGTTTACATAAGTTTCTCTACAAACCCATAAAATTATTACAATAGCATTTAACAATAGGATTTATAATAATAATAATAATTTTTGTTGTTAACTTTAATTTTGGTGTCATTTCTAATGCTATTTCAATTATTTATGATCTAATAATTAAAAATGTGATTACAAACTACTTGAAACAAATAAAAATTTTCTATGAAATTAATTTATTTTATTTATTGGGAGCATTTTCAAAGAGTAGATTCAGATTTCAATTTAGAGGAAGGTAATACATATTCTAGAGGAAACACGTTTGTTATTGATAATTTTGACATTTATATATAAACATGTTTAAATTTTTTGTAACAATTTCCCAATAAGTTGTTAATAAACATATTAGTAAAAAAATACTGGCATTCTAAAATCTTGAGCATGTTTTTTTTTTGACTCAAGTTATTTTATCGTTCTCATTTTAATATCATTTATTATCTTTAAAAAAGGAATTTTTGAAGAAGAAGAAAGGGGAAAGAAAGAGAAATTTTTTCAACCATCCTAGATATATTTCAAAATGCCCAATCTATGTAAATGTAATTCTTAAACTTAAAAAAAAATTCCCCGAAATACATTATTTATTTATTTGCTTTTTTATTTTTTAATAAAAAATGATGTAATGCTTTACACATTATAAACATCTCATTTAATGCGTAGTCGTTTCAATATTATGCAAATTTTGACAACTTTTTGTGTTTCATCAAAAATAAATAAATGTAGATTTTTTTTTTTTTTTCATAGATTGATTAACGTTTAAAGAAAGGAGAATTGCACCATATTTTTTAACCTTTTTGCTTTTATATTATGATGTATTTTAAGCTGTAAGAAGAAATAAAACCTCGGAATTAAATTAAAGAAAAAAAAAAGGGAAAGGCGGTATAAGAATATGTAAATATTAAGTTTTGTTTTCGTTTCAAAACAAGACATTTTGTATATCATACATTCCATGACCACAATTCTATACTAGTGCGCCATTTTTCCTCTGACCGTGTACTGTTCGAGCAATTTTCCAGTCACTCTTATTTCCCATCAGATCACGGTATTTACTGTCCAGGACTCCGAAATTTACTTGAACCCCCTCTTCTTAATCGAGTCCCACTTCTTCTCTCTACTCTTGCCTCTGCTTCATTCCGCTCGCTCATTGTTTGTGCCCATGGAGAAAAAAAGAGACGGGTAATGGGCAATAAAATGGACTCCATATTAGGCTGGATATTCTTGCAGATATTTTTTGTTATTTCTCTTCGGGCCAGATGGACAGTCCGGGATGGAGAAGAGGGGGGTCGTAATAGATGGATGGAACGAGCTGGTTTATTTCGAATGTGGCCATTCGTCAGCGAGTGACCAATCGCAAAGGCCGGTCAAGTGGAATGTCAGGAATTGTGGCTGCAGTAATTTCTTCTGCGGCCGTCCAATCAAAGGAGGTGGCAGCGGGGGGGCCATGTAGGGGGGATCGAACGTTCTTGGTCACGGGAGAGTGGTGTACGGCTGGGGAAAATATGAAGCCGGACAATACGTTTTCCCTAAAACAGGAACTAATTCCTAGGGACACAGCAATGTCAGTCTCCTAAATCTAGGCTTTTCATAGGAGCCATGTGTCAGAAGAGACGGAGCTACAAAGACAGAATTGCTTACGTGAGTAAGCTAGATTAAAGCAATCAGATAGCTGTCCAGAATGATTCGTTCTTAGAGAAATATTACAGGAATGAAACTCTGAATATATTGCTCCCTTCTCTTTGAAACTATTAAATGTTTTCTTTTAAAAGTGTACGAATTGGAGTACAGAATTGCAGTTACACATTGTTGTTCTTTCTTTGGAAGAAATACTGATTTTTTTTACAGAACCTAAAATCTTAAAATGCAATACCTCTCTGTTTAAACTAAAAAAATAATAAAACCAAAATGTATAAATCAGAAAAAAAAAAAAAAAAAAAAAAAAACTTCAGATAGTGATTATAAAATATTTTAAACAGTAATTCCCTATAAAATGGTATCTCGAATTTTGATAAATTTTCAAAAACATAGAAGACTATTTTCAAAATAGTTTGATAAACTTTCAAAAACGTAAAAGATTATTTTTAAAATAGTTTAATAGTTTTCAATAATAATTTAGGGGCCGCGGTAGCCCAGTCAGTAGAGCGTAGCCTCGTAATTGGAAGATTGAGGGTTCGGTACTCGAGCCGGCCAAAGACCGCCATGTACACTAATGGTGGCTGGTGCACGTAAAATCTGTCGTGGCCGCAATGTCCTCCATGTTCCCATCAAAAATTATACCTCTGGGGGTCACCGAAGCGGGAGAGCCATCCCTTCAGTGGAGAATCAAAATTGTGATGGCATGTCTCCGGACCACCTCTAGGGGTGTGTCCCAGACCGTCGCCAATTTCCCCTCTGCGCAGCACAAGTGCGACGTAAAACCCATCCATCCAATAATAATTTAGCCATTAAAAACGAAAAAAAAAATGTAAGTTTTTGTACATTTTGAATTCTTATAAAACGAATTATAATTCATTTTGAATCAATTAAAAATGAATATTTATTATTTTTAAAATATTCCAGTTTTTAAAATATCATTACATCATGATAGTCGAAATACTGTCCTAAAATTTACAATTAAACAGAAAATTTTCACAACCTATCACATAACACTTTTTCAAAATTATATACGCATAATAATACTCGAATATTTAAAGCAGACTTGGAGCTAGATAACTAAATCCAGATAAAATCTTCAAAATCTTGAACGTCAAAGAGAAAAATTAAATAGCAGACAGGTTTTTCGGTAACATTCAGCGTACCGTCTTCAGTTGTAGTACCACTACTTTTACAATAAATTATAAATGTATCATAATGAAACAAGATGAATGATTTTAAATATGAAATGTTTCATAGAAGAATAATTTAAAACAATATCTTTGAGAGAGAGAGAGAGAGTAAGTTATTTAAAATTGCATCAACTGATAAAAACGAATTTTCAAAATAAGTAGAGAAAAAATAATATCTAAACAACTCTCAGAGTTAAGAGAGGAAAACATAAAAATATTTCTGTTAAAGCAAAAAAATAAATAAAAATATAATATAATAAATGCTCAGGGGGTGTTATTTACTTGCGTGTGGAAGTTATTTATTAGTAGCAGAACAATATGTGTTAAAATGACATATATTTGTATTATTCGACTTAAGTAAGTGAATATTTTTTTTTATAAATTGCTTACTATTTCAGGAAAATAGACAATCACCTTAGCAACATATTTAAAGTGCTCATTAGCTATGGAAATATATATGTTACCGCTAAAGTGCAGAAATCAGTTAATATGCAGATTAGCTAGGTAATCTGCACATTAACTAGGGCGATCCGTTAAGGTGAGGAAAATTGTTTCATTTCTCAAATTACCTAGGTAATCTGCGAATTACCTAGATAATCTGCACATTACCTACTAGGCACTCGTTAAAGTGAAAATAAGATCTCTGGTGTTGTAATTTTACAGCACGCTGTGTTGTATTTGTTTTTTTCATTCGGGGGAAAAAACTAGTTTTCTTTCCTTTTCTTTCTTTCTTTACTTATTTTAATCTGTATGTGTTTTAATTTTTATGTCTTTTAAAGTTATATTTGTTTTAATTTTTTTATTTATTTCATCTTTTTTATTCTGTCAATATAAGTCTGAAGATGTTATGCATTTTTAATATGAAATATAATAACTTTAATACCTTTCAATAAATTCTGTTTTATAAATGAATGTTAGAATTGTAATACAGTAACGATTTCTTTTAAAAATAAAAATATTTAACCATTTAAATAAAAAAATATAAAAAATAAAAAAAGTTTTATTAACAACTTACATTGCTATTACTTTTTTTTTTTTTTTTTTTTTTTTTAAGTTATGCACCAATTTTTAATTCGATAAAGAAATATTATATTAGACAATTCAGAAGCATTATTTAAGAAGTACTTCAAATAAATAATTAAAACTGCTTTAATAATGTTTAGAACTCATGAAAATTAAAATGACTGTTTTCCAATGCTTTATTTAACTATATTTTGCAGCACACATATATCTGTACAAATTTAGCAAATATATTAATTTTGCAAAAAAAAAAAAAAAAAAAAAAAAAACTTTATTAACACATTTTATGTGATAAACTACAACAAAATTATCCGAAAAAGCGAACAAAATAAAAATAAAAATGTAATCATGATATATGAAATATATAAAGGAAACTTGAAATTGAAAGAAACAACAACAACAAAATCTAATGAAATGCTAAAAAATGCATAAAAATTTCATATTAAGTATTTATTAAAGAAAGCCATAATACTGAATGTCATATTTTTCAGAGTTAAAAATTAATACTTTTTTTTTTTTTTTTTTTCAGTAAGTAATAGTAATTTAAATACATTTTAAAATAAATTAGTTTTAAAAAGTTGTGTTTTAATAGTTTTATTTCGAGAGGAAATAATTACTGCGTTGTAAATTTTAATATTCATAATTCAAAACGAAGTTTCAGGAGATAGAGCGGTTAATAAAGATTAGATTTCAATAATAAAATGCAGTGCAGACCCTTATCAAACTTATATTGACAGAATTAAAAAAGAGAAGAAATAAAATAAAAATAAAAACAATTATAACTTACTTGTTAATTTAAGTTGTGTGTTGGTCATAATAAGAAACCTATAATATAATAATGATGTCTTCGATGCTCCACGTTTTGCGTCATACCGGAAGCGGAGCGGAAAGGATGAAAGTTTTGGTTTGCGTTTAAAAGTCATTCGCGTATCTGTATCACATGACTGTTTGACGTCATAGTGAATGTAAAAAAACTAAGGCTCGAAACAATCATTTGAACTTTAACGACACAGAAGCTTCTAATCTGCAGATTACCTAGTTAAAATGCCAAAAACTCTTGATTCCACACTTTAACGGGTCATTTTAGTTAATCTGAAGATTAGCTAGGTAATCTGCACATTAACGGATTTCGAGCTTTAACGGTAACATATATATATATATATATATATATATATATATATATATATATATATATTCTATACACAAGTTCAGTATAACACAATAATTCAAAAAACGAATATACCACCCCCAGAGGTAAATTCCTGACTCTAACCAATTGACTATTGCGTAGTTCATCTGAATTAACTTTAATTAATCTCAACATCAAACAACGAATCGTCCAGCCAGCGACGCTTGAAAAATAACGGCGAGGCTCTTCGTTGCTTTACCTGTAAATGTTGTTTTTTAACAGTGGTAGTGCTCTGGCAGAAAAAAAAAAAAAAAACGTTACGACGTGAGATTATATAAAGTGAATTTAATGCGTAAAAGAAATCATGGAAAACCTAAATATATATATTTAACTCCACTTTTCTTTTCTTTTTTGGAATCAGATTGCGTTTCAGAATACTGTGAGCAATGTTAATTTAATTATAATCACCCTATATATGCATGTAAAAACTTTGTAAAATTATTCTTTTAAATTCATTTTTTGAAACATGTAAAATTTAACAACACTTATAAAAACTTTCCTAAGGTATTGTACAACATGATTTCTAACATGGAATTTCTAACTCATTTATCTTTCAAACTTTATACATCTATTTATTCATCTATCTAACTATTTACTCATAATAATAATAATAATAATAATAATAATAACAATAATAATAACAATAATAATAATAATAATCATTCTGCTTGTATACAAATATGCAAATTTTAACTTATATGTAAAATATTTTTATGTGTTATATATCAAAATTCTCTTAAAGTGCAGTGTTTTACTTTTAATAATAATAATAATAATAATAAAAATAATAATAATTCTATTGTCAGAGTTAATCTACTATTAAAAATATCTAGTAATAAGTTAAACAAATTTAAAAGTATTTTGATGCTCAAAACATATAGTAGAATTTAGGCATTTTTTAAAAAATAAATAATTAAAAAAGTAAATAATATTCAATTCAATAAATAAATAAATAAATTTTTAATTAATTAAAACTTTATTAATTAAATTAAATAATTAAATTAAAAAAAAAAATAAAGATAAAAACATTTTAAAAAAGGATAAATAATAATAATATATTCTTCTTGGATTATAATTACGAACAATTAATTCAATTTAACCACCTGTATTAAGAATTTGAAATTCTAATTTTAATTGCAAATTTGTAATTCTTATTGTAATTCTTGTATAATAATTGTCTTGTGTAGTAATTTAATTTAGACTTGTGTAATAATTTAATATGTATAATTTTTAACTTTTTATTTATTTATATGTAAAATATTTTTGTATGTGTTATGCATTAAAATTCTCTTAAAGTGCAGTGTCTTACTTTTAATAAAATAATAATAATAATAATAATAATAATTCTATTGTCAGAGTTAATCTACTATTAAAAATATCTAGTAATAAGTTAAACAAATTAAAAAAAAAAGTATTTTAATGTACAAAACGTATTGTAGAATTTAAGCATTTTTTTTTTTAAATAAATAATTTAAAAGGTAAATTTAATTCAATAAATAAGTAATTCGATTTTTAATTAATTAAACTGATTATTAATTAATTAAAATTTTATTAATTTAATTAAATAAATAAACTTAAATAAATAAAGGTTAAAAAAAAAAAAAAAAAAAAAAAGATAATATATTCTTTATGGATTGTAATTATGAACAATTGGTTCATTTTAACCACCTGTGTTAAGAATTTGTAATAATTATTTTTGAGACAAAAATAAATTATCTTTGAAACTAAAACACCTTTGGATTAGCATTTTTTAAAAATTTTAAAACATGTTTATAATAATTTAAATATTTATAATTTTTAAATTTTAAATAATTTTCTCATTTTTTTTTCATACAATAATTTTGTAATTAATATACACTAATTTTTCCCGAAAACTAGAAATTTAGTAGTATTTGATTTATTATTATTATTATTATTATTATTATTATTATTATCATTTTATTAACATAAAAAATAAATAAATAAAAATATTGCCAAACATTACTGAAGTATGAGTATGCTAAAAGTCTAGTATCAAATAAATAAATAAAGTAGTATAAAATTATTTAAAAACTGGATATATATATTATATACATATCATATGTTTCTATAGCTGTATTTGTGTGTGTGTATATATAAATAGACTATTATAAATCTTTGAAGCCAATATTTTAGTGACATTTGAAATATTTTTTAAATTTTTAATTAAAAGATATAATAATAATAATGGCAAAAAATAAGAATTTTTCATTCTCAGACATTATTGATATACTAAATGGCTACCATAAAAAAAAGATAAATAAATAAATAAAATAAAATTACATTAAGATTGGAAAAGCATTAAAGAATTGAGATACATTTTTGAAAAAATATTTATTTAATTCTATTTTATTTATTTTGAATAGTAACAAAAGAAACAACATTTAAGAAGCAACATTTAAAGAAAGAAAAAGATCTATATTATTCGTGTTTATAGATATAAAAAGTATGCTAACATATTTTAACTTTGATAAACAATAATTTAAAAAATAAACCCCAATTACTTTGGAAACATATTTAAAAATGGGATAAAGCAGGGCGCGAAATTTCCGCTCGCCAGCTCGCCATTGGCGAGTGAAATTTTTACTATGGCGAGTAAAAATTTGGTCTAGTTATAGATAGAATTCTTACACGATAAGGTGACAGAAATGCTCTTTTTATAGATTTATATATGGCAAAATCTTGCCATCTTATAACCTCATATTTAACCTCTCCTTTTTCTCTTCTCGGAGTGCCGAGTCTGCGTGCGCGCTGCCCGACGATCGTCCCAGCCTGGAAAAGGAAAAATGCTTAGTGCATTCATAAAAGTTTTAATCTCTTCGGGCAGTTTCGTTTTTTCCATTGTGATTTCTTCAAGCAGAGCGAGAATAGACGAGCCCACTGTTATAATTTGTAATCAATGATTTTATCGAAAAAGTAATTCGGAAATGGCTATTTCAAATGACAACAATAAACAAATTATACTCATCGACATTTCGTCTGGATTACAAAAATAAAATGGACGAAAAAGACATTTCTGATGTAAAAAGTAAAATAAATATTCATTCTTTGCATTTATAAGTATTTTAATCTTTTTCAAATCTCAAATGATAATGATTTTTGATTATAGATGATTGTGAGACATAATGACACACTTTTAATATATATATAATTTTAGGCATATTTATAAAAGCATTTCAAATAGGTAGGAAAAATAAAAAACCCGAAATGCGTAAAAAAGAATATATATATATATATATATATATATATATATATATATATATGCAACTCTATTTTGTGGCGAGTAAAACTTTTTTTTCGGCGAGTGTAAGATGGGTTGAAATTTCGGGCCCTGGATAAAGCTTGAAAGATAATTTAATTCTTTTTTTTTTTTTTAATTCTTTTTTTTTTTTTTTTTTTTTTTTTTTATTAGTGGAGTTTTTCAGGAATCAGAAATGTATCTAATGAATACGGGAAAATCTGTCAGAAATGAAAATGTAACTCCGAGACATGTGACTAGACTTGGTGTGAAAATTATTGCTTGGCAAGTGTATTGAATTTCCTGCGAAGCAAGATTAAAACACATGTTTGCGTATAGTAAGCTTAAAATGCGAACAATATAACTAAAAGAAAAATCTAATGAATACTATTAAGGTATTCAAAATGAAGTATGAAAATTAATATCGCTTAGTTTATAAATCTGTAAACTTATCAAAAATATAAGATAGGAAAAAAAAAAAAAAAAAAAAAAAAGAAGATAGAAGTAACATAAAAATTAATAAGAACGAAAAATAAAGAAAGAAGAAGAACAAAAAATAATATTAACATTTAACTACAGTTTATATAAGGTGGTTCTTTCTAAACCAATAAAATTATTATTATTATTATTATTATTACTAAAACATTTGAAATAATGTTTCCCTTGAAACATAAATAATAATTTAAAAATAAACAAGTAATATAAAAGAAATTTTTTTAATGTCAATTCCTACTTACGAACACTAACGAAAAAGTTTTTTTTTTTTTTTTTTTTTTTTTTTTTTAATAATTTTGAATTAGAAAATAAGAAGCGCGCGTGCAAAATGAAATAAAAATAATTATAAGATAAAAAAAACCTTTTTATATACACGTTTTAAATTTTCTGATGAATCATAGAGCTCTTACCAATGCGCATAAAATTTTTAAAGTGATAATGACGTCAATTTTTGTGAGATGCATAATTTAAATTTTTATAATTTTTTAATGTTTACGTTTAATTAAATGTATTTATTTTTATGTCGAAAGAAAATGAACTCGTAATTTTTTTTTGGCAACAATTAAATTATTGCTAATATTTTAATGGCTATTTTAACACTATTAGTATGTTATTATTTTCATATTTTAATTAATTATAAGAAAACTAATCAAAAGCTCGAAAATCGGACTTCGAAGTATTGTGTTGTTACCGTGTTCTGAGCAATCCTGAAAGTTTAAAATTTCTATCTAATCGGGAAGTTAGTCAAAAATCGATTGCAAGATTTGTACAAGATATATATTGGGAGAGTGTGAACTAATAGTAGGAATTGGAAAAAGGATTATTAGGGAGTAAATAATGATAGCCAACACTAATTAATTAATATAAAAAGCAAACAGCGGAAAATATAAAGACGAAGAAATGTTTGTATTATTTGTAATTATAGGTGTTAAAAAAAAAGAATGAAAATTTTAAAATCTTGGGAAAATAGACAGCTAGTTTAGAAACATAAGGGAAAAGGATGGCGAAACTGAAAAAGTGACTCGTTAAGTCCGTGTGACTTTGCCTGTAAAAGTTGTTTTTTGGCAAGGGTGGTTCATTAGCAGCAATGCTCGATTAAAACTACACTTTTCAAAAAGTGAGCTTAATGGTAAATATTAGAACAACATAACAGAAAGTCTAAAAGATACTATTGCCACATTGAAAATGATGAATTAAAAAAAAATCATTTAATTTATAAAACTGTCAAGATTACGAATAAATAACCTGGCAAAATAAAGAAAACTTATTTAGAACTTACTTAGAAACATCTTAATAAAGTTTATATGGCTTCTTCTAAAATTCTCTAATATTATTATAACAACATTTAAGATTTATCATCATCATCATCATTTTTATCATCATCATCATCATCATCATCATCATCATTATTAACCTCATTATTATTTAACATGTTTTTCAACATTTGGTTTTATTTATTTATTATTTTTTGAATTTCCATTTTAAAAATAAATCCTAAATTTAAAATAATTTTCTTTATTTTATTTTTAAATGTTATTTCCATATGCTATACAATGTAATTCTTCTAAAAGGAACGTCTTGCTGTGTTGTTTGAATACTGATATTAAATCATCTTTAATTTCCAACTGTATGCACTGATAATATTATATTTCTACTGTACGTTCTGATTATCTCTCTCTGTATATATATATGTGTGTGTGTATAAAGTATTTTGGTAAAGCGTCAATAACTTTTCAGTAAGTTCGTACAAAAAAATATTATATTCATTTATTTTATCTATTTTTAGTAGCAATAAATGATAAAATTTTAATAAAAGGAAAAAGCCTCTATTATTCGTATTTTTCCAGGGTAAAAATAATAAAGTTAAAGTAAGCTAAATAAATAAATAAATAAATAATAACAACTTTAAAAGGTCTAATAAATATTCAAGTATTAAAGAAGAAAAATTAAAATTAAAAGTCGTTTTAATTTATAAAGCTGAATATATGATGGCGAAAAGAAACAGGGAGAGAGAGAGAGAAAAAAAAAGGAAAATGAAAGAGAAAAAGAATTTTTTATACCATCTAATTACATTTATATAGGATGGTTCTGTAAAAACAAATAACATTGTTGTTATTAGTATTTTTGTTGTTGCTGTGGTTATTATTATTGTTGTTGTTATAAAGCCATTTGAAGTATTTATTTATACCGAAAAAACATGAAAACAACTTTTTAAGTATGTTATTATTAAGTCAGTCATTGGTCAGTAAATAATTTTTCTTTTCCAGATATAACACAAATGAATAAAAATGAATAAAAATTAACAGAAAAGTTTTAAACACTTTGAAATATTTGCATTATTCGTGTCCATAGAGGGAAAATTTTAATGAAGAACTGAAAATTTTCTGAAGAGAGCCAGATTAGAGATATATTTTCAGATGCATATAAGATTAATTTTTACTTTCCGAACGCTATAGTGAGGAATGTATTGTAATCATGTCAAAAATCCGAATTTGAGATTTTGATGTTTCTATACGATTCGAGGTCCCCTGAGTCCGTTTTCACTTTTTTTTTTTTTTTTTTTTAAATCTGTTTAGTGTCTCGGATGACACTAAAATAGTGCCTGGCAAAAATGTAAAAGAAATTCACTCTGTGTGGTTTTACCTGTAAAAGTTCGGAGGGGTAATCATCTAGCAAATTAAATAAATAAAATAATAGAAAAACAAGGTTTTATTGATGGGATGCTATATTGAAATATAGAAAATTTTGATTTAACTTAAAAATTATTTAATTTATGAATCAGTCAAAAATTAACAAAATATAACATGACAGAGAGAAATAATTTAAAGTCATCTTTATTCAGCTTATATGAGGTTCTCTTTAAATCAACAAAGTAATGTGTGCCCTTAATAATAGTAACAATAATACTAATTGCTGTGTTTGAATATTTTGTGGTGTGTAAATGAAATTAATGTAACATTTGATAAAAATTTCACAGAATTTTTTTTTTCATTTGGTAAACTTTTATTATTATTATTATTATAAATGTAGGATTTAAGGTTTAGACTTATTAGCATTTTTCAAGATGCATTACAACGTATCTTGTAAATAATTAAATACACATATTATTTTACCATAAAATATATTTCCATGTCACATACATTATATCTTTTCTTTAATTTTTTTCTTTTTTTTTTTTTTTTAATCAGGGTTTCAGTACTGATTGAAATATATTTAAAAAAAAAAAAATCATCTATAGACTATATTGCATATTAAATGGCTGTTATTTAATGAAAAAAATGAGAAAAAAAAAATTAAGGCTGTAAAAAGCTTTACAGAATTTAAAAACCTTCGCGAAAAGAAGAAGAAAAAATAATTCTTTCTTTCCTTTTTTTTTTTTTTTTTTTTCTGAATTATAGCTATTAATGAGTATTTAAAGGAGAAAAGTGCTTATATTATTAGTATCTGTACAATTGAAAAATTAATAAAGAATTTAACTTTTGAAAAAGATCGACTTTCAATTTAAAAACATGTATAAAGAAACAAAAATGATTGGAAGGTCATTTTATTTATTTATTTATTTTATTTATTATTATTATTATTTTTTTTTTTTTTTGCTTAAAGAAATTTCGTTGACGTATCTGGAAAACAATTATATATCGAATGAATGCAGAAAAGCTGTCAAAACTGAAAGTGCAGCCCTTATTCCCCGTGACTTTGCCTGTAAAAGTTGTTTCGTGACAAATATAGTGAACCTTGAGCGATGTACGATTAAAGCACGTGTTTTGGTAAACTAAGCTTTGCAAGCATACATAATAAGTGAATAATAATAATAATAATAAAAATCAGACGAATGCTACTGAAATATTTAACGTGAAAAAAGAAGAAAAAAAAAACATTTAATTTATAAAGGTATCACATTTCAACAAAAATGAAGTTAAAAAAGAAAAGAAAAGAAAAAGAAAGAAAAAGAAATGAAAAAAGAAAAAATAATTAACACATTTATTATTATTATTATTATTAACATGTTTAAAATATTTAACCTGGAATCCCTAAATACTTTTTTAAAAATAAAAATATAGCATGTTTAAGTTCTTCTTTGGTCTTTATTTATTTAGTATTTATTTATTTATTTATTTTTAAAGTATAAGACTATATTTATTTATTTTATATAATTACCAATTAACATCAAAATTTTAAAGACAGAGAAAAGTTTATATTATATATATATATATATATATATATATATATATATATATATAAATTACTAAGAATTATAGAACTTAATATATTCCAAGATACATATTAGTTAAAAAGTATATATTTTTTTGATAAACGCAAATATATTTTTTTTTTACTACAAATGTATTATTACAAAGTCAGTCATTTATCAATAACCATGTACCCCCCCCCCCCCCAACCCTCTCAAGTATAACACTAATTAATTAATTAATATAAATAACAATTGACAGAAAATTTTTAAAGAGACAGTTAATTTGAAGCATAAGTAGAAAAGCTGGTGGAACTGAAATTTAACTTACAAAAGTCCCTGACTTTGCCTGTAAAAGTTGTTTTTTGGCAAGGGCAGTCAACCAGCAGCAATGCGCGAATAAGACGACTGTTTACATAAAATCAGCTTAATGGGAAAATAAATCAGATGTAACAGCAGGACGTCTGAAGTATGTTATTCCAATATTGATGACTATGCATTAAAATCAGAAAAAATTTAATTTCGAAAACAATCATTTGTTGTACTTAAAATGTTTCAAAATTTTTTTTTTCACTGACAGACAACAACGGTATATATATATATATATATAAATAATTATCTTCCTCGCAATTTTTAAGCAGAAAAATTCAAAACACTCATTAACTTTGTTATCCATAATAATTAAATCTTCCACAACAAAATCTATTTACAAAATGTAGGAATCCCACAAGGGGGATGTAGCTCCAGTGTTTTAGCAACTTTATACCTTTATTATTATGAAAAACAATTTTGTTATGATGATGTGAGGCTTTATCGTTACATGGATGATATTATTGTATTTTATCTTAACAAGAAATCACAAAATACCTTTTCCTTTAACTATCCATCTAACCTAAAGCTAATTTAAAATACTCTAAATAATCAATCAATTAACTTTTTAGATCTAAAAATAATCTTTAATGGTAATAAAATTTACACAGATATCTATGACAAACGGCAAGATTTTAGTTTTAAAGTAAACTTATTTACACATTTTAATTTCTGTCTGCATCTTTCGGTATTTAGAAACATCATCATTAACCACTTATTTCGTATAAAAAATGTATGCTTTTCAAAGTATAAAAACAAGAAAATTACTAAATAATCACAGCCATTGCTAAAATGGGTTTTCCTAAAAACTTTGTATTTTCCATTATATATCCATAACCATGTCTCTGTCAGTACATAAAAAAATAAAAAATAAAAAGAGAATGCACTTTTGTGTATTTTTACCAAAAAAATTATAAAACAATAAAAGACAATAAAAAAGGTGGAGTTTGAGTGCGCAGATGTTTGATTACTGAGGATGGGTGGTGTTGTTTGGCTGAATGGTTGGGTGGGAATGTGAAATTAAATATGAAAAACAGCAACAACAACAACAACAACAAAAAAAAAAACAGAAGGCTTGTTTCATTTACCTTGTATTGATATGCATTTTTTCTTTTTTCCATCCATTACAAGCTCAATTACTTCATTGTAGAGTTGTCAACTATTCTTAAAATTAGTAATCATACAATTAAATACATAATATAATAAATATCCCTGCTGCTGTATTGTTTCATTATTCTTTCAGCTATAAATCCCTACACCTTGAATTTTGTTTGTTATACTCTTTGAACAACTAAACCTCTGAATTATTTTGCTTTTTTAATTCATGTGACTCCAAATTTATCACCCTGTGAGTATTGATTATTTATAACGGTTGTTTTCTGTTAGATTCTCTGTTATTTTCAACTTAGTAGTTTATTCCGCTTTAAATTTCACTTCAATCAATTTCATGTACGATAGTAGGCCCACTAGTGATTTGCTATTATAGCCACTAGTGAACGAAATCGTACATTGGTGCTAAAGGGTGAAGAAGGTCTCCCCGATGAATTTCTTTAACCTTTCTGAGCTTCTCTTTCTTGAAATTTACTTTCGTATTGGTCTGTGTGGTTTCAGTGATCTTGTATCTGTTGCTTGGCTTTTACTGCGTTTTATTATTCAATATCATATATATATATATCTTATACT
Source organism: Salticus scenicus (assembly GCA_963930645.1). NCBI lineage: Eukaryota > Metazoa > Arthropoda > Arachnida > Araneae > Salticidae > Salticus > Salticus scenicus. Next base: position 21,152,335 of record OZ005659.1, on the reverse strand, counting down.
ATTAAGTGAGCAATATTTGTATATTTCACTGTTCTCGAAAACGGTAGCTCGGACAGTCACGAGATTTAACACAAAGGTGCCCCCCGATGGGTCATTGTGCACATCGAAGTCAGATTTTTGAATTTTTTATTAGTTTTTTTTTAATTAATTAAAATGTGAAAATAATAACCTTCTAATTTCTGACAAATAAGCCATTTAAATTTTAACATTTTATCCATAATTTAATTGTTGCCAATTTTTTCTTCGACAAAATAATATTAATTAAAAAAAAAAAAATGTACATTTATTTAAAATGAGGAAAATAAATCAGAAAGATTAGAAAATAAATTAGAACTATCAGTCGCATCGTTACAAATAAGATAGCAAATGAAAGGGAAATTTTTTTTAAATCCGATGCATTCGACAATTAGATTTTTTAAAATTAACTAAAGTATGAATTTTAGGTGGCAACAGCAGAAGATTGTATGGAAACCGTTAGGAGAAAAAAAATGAAAAATCTGCTTCACATTAAGTCACATGATTTTTAAGTGGGATTAAAAATTGCAGTTTTCAAATTCTTTTAAATTTTCTCTCACGAACACAAAAATATAATATGCAGCCTGTACCCAACAAGACCAACTTGCATTTCAAATTTCATCAATTATTTTGGTTAATAAACAAAAGTTATTATTATTTTTTTTTTCAAATTAAATTTTATTCTATCTTCGAAAATATTTATGTGATCATAGATATAATAATATATATAGATCTATCATCCCCATATTATCGTGCAAAGATTTTTGATGCCGAAAAAAAAAGCTTTGGAATCAGCCATTAAGTGGTATTGAAGGAAAAAAGGAAAAAAAGAAGAATGAATTTGAAACTATATCTGGAGCTTTTCATTCACCTTTAGTAAATAAATTATTCATGAATTTTATTTGCTAAAACATTCGTGTGTATTCCCGTGTGTATTTACTCGGGGAAAGACTGCCATATTTTGGTAAAATCGCCGTCTTTTTCCGAGTGAAAAGGAATAACTTTTTTGTCCCCAATGATCAATCTATATATTATTACTATATCTATGTATGTGATACGATACATTAATAATTTGGGTTTTAAAAGTTTTTTTAAATAGATTATTTAAACTCTATGAATCATATTTTTATTTTATCAGTTTCATTAACCGATCTTGTTCGGCGATTTTTTAAATTTTGGTGTTGAAGTACACCGAACGTTTTTCGACAAGAAGTTTAATATAGCAACAGCCATTTTAATCTAAGTAGCGCATCAAATATATAAAAACATAAATGATTTATTTTTACACAAAATTTACAGAACAAATGCAGTTTTAAAGATAGGAAATTTATTTCAACAAGCACTATTTTAAACCTAAAAACCATTAAAAATATAAGCAGAATATAAAGGATTCTTATGTATAAACAAAAAAGAGTCTGATAAAATTATTAGCAAAATAGTCTTCCCCTTTTCATAAAAAAAAAAAAAAAAAAAAAAAAAAAAAAAAAAATCCATCGCTGATATGGCGACAAAAATTCAAAAGCCGCCAATGGAGCGACATAATAAAGTTGTGTAACACGATAATGTTTACCTATTTATTTATTTTTTTATATAATAATCACTATGCTAATTTATCATACAAACAAATGAGCCTCTGTGTGTTACTGCACTTGCACGCTGTCGAACAGAAATATTTGAAAAATTCAAATTAATATTTAAATAGATAAATAAAAATATGTTTAATGGGAAATATATATAACCATAAAAAGATTAGTTGTCTAAAATACGGCAGAAATAGCGCTCATAGCATATTGTTACAAGGGATTGAGTCTTATTGTTACAATGGATTAAGTCTAAAATGGTGACAAAAATTCAAAAGCCGCCAAAGAGAACTATATTAAGGCTGTACTATCAGGTTTACAACCCATGAATTATATATAAACACAAAAAATTAATTGTCTCATGCGACAGACGTAGCCGGTCTTAGCATATTGTAATATTTGGCGTAAAATTGCTGTTATTTAATGGTTGATTGGATAAACAAAATAAACATATGAAATAACGTAAAAGCAAATATTATGTTGTCTAAACCCAGTTACATTTGAGTCCAGTCCGAGTTACATGTGAACAATGTTCACATGTAACTGGGATTCAAATATAAAAGGGAAACTCCAATTTTTTCGATACTATCTATTTCGAAACTGTTATATAATAAGCACGTAAATGGAAGCTCATTGGTAAACTATTGTCGCAGGTAATAGGGACAAGCGCCCGAGTTGCAGTGGATGACCAAATCGCTGCCGAATGCAGCAGGGCCCTGGAGCGAGCTTTTGAACAATTTCAGTAATTTATTTTATTTTATTTTTATAAAGCTATATAGAAAAGAGTTTCCTTTGAATTTAGTGGCCAGCGAAGCGGGCAAAGCCTGCTAGTACATGTATAAAGAGAGAGAGAGAGAGAGAGAGAGAGAGAGAGAGAGAGAGAAATAAAGGCTTCATGTAAATTTAAGTAAATTCGCTGAAAAAAATTATATTACTTGATTTTATTTATTTTTAATAGCTAAAAAGGATATAAATTTTTAAAGAATCTAAAAGCCTTATATTCTTCAAATTTTACTTTGGAAATTATAAAAATCTAAAGTAAAGTAAAGTAAATTAATAATATTATATGAGACATTCTAATAAATAATATTCAAGTATCAAAGAAAAAAATGGAAATTAAAAATAATTTAATTTATAAAACTGTCAAATTTTATCAGAAATTTACAAAGATAAAAGAGAAAGAAAAAAAAGTAAAATTAATATCTAACTACATTTAAATAGGTTGGTTCTCTAAAGCGGAACAAAATTGTTATTATTATTATTATTATTATTATTGTGTTTGTAACTGTTTTTATTGTGGTTGTTGTTTTGAACTGTTTAAAAATATTTATATCGAAAACATAAACAATAACTTTTAAAATTTGTTTATAATATGTCAGTCATTGGTTAGTAAATCTTATTTTATTATTATTATTATTATTATTATTATTATTATTATTTTCTTTTTTTTTTTTGAGTGTGACACTAATAAATTAACTATCATGAATAATAATTAACAGAAAACTTTTAAACACTTTGAAATATTTATATTATTCGTGTTTATAGAGTGAATATTTTAATGATAATTTGAAATTATTTTAACAGTCAGTCGGATTGGAAATATATGCTTATATGCATATGAGCCTGAAAATAATTTTATTCTTTGTTTTAAAAAAATTTCTTTGTGTATACGAGTCACACGAAGAAATGACACAAAGATAATGTCTGATAGAACTGAAAAAGTAACATACTCTGTGTGGCTATGCCTGTAAAATTTAGCAATCCACTTGAAGCAATGCGTGTTTAAGACACCTTTTTACATAACTGAGTTTAATAAAGCTGTCTTATGTCAATCTGTTTCATAAGTGAGCTCAAATTAAGTAAATAAAATAACAGAAAATCGAGAAAATCAAGGTATTCTGGGTGGGACGCTGTACTGCAGTATCAAATACTCTGAATTATAATTAAAAATAATTTATCTTAGGAAGCTGCCAAAAATTATCAAAATATAACATGACAAAAAAAAAAAAAAAAAAGAGAGAGAGAGAGAGAGAGAGAGAGAGAGAGAGGGGGGGGGGGAGGTTTTCTTTGTTATGCTTATATGAAGGTATACAAATATTGTACACTCTTAATAATAATAATAATAATAATAATTACCATATTTGGATTGTTTTTTATGTGATATGCATTATAATTCATTTCAAACTGTGGATTTTGTGTTATTTGAAATAAGTTTTGAAATTTTAGTTCTATTATTACATTCTAAATGGCTACCATTTAATGAAAAAAAGTAAAAATTGCCTTAAGACTGGAAAAGCTTCATATAATTTAGATCCATTCTTTAGAAAAGAAAAATAATATATTCTTTATACATATGTACATTTAATGGCAACTATTAATAAAAATAAAAAAGAAATAAAAGAAAAAAGAAAAAGAAAAGTAAAGAAAGATATTTCTATATTATTAAAATTCTTATTAAATGCACAATTAATAATTAATTTGTATTATAATGATGATAGCGCTCAGTTTGGAAACATATTTAAAGATACAATGTGGACCATTTTAATTTTTGTTTAGAAAAATTCCTTTCTGTTAACGTGTCTGGAAAATAAGAATATATCTCATGAATACAGAAGAAAGCTGGTATAAATGACGATGCTCTCTCTTTCTCTGTGTGGCTTTGTATGTAAAAGTTGTTTCTTGGCAAATATAGTGAGCTAGCAGCAATGAACGATTAAGGCATGTATTTACATAAAAAAAACCTTAAGTATATAAAATAAGTGATAAAAGAGATTTCTAAGGAATGATACTGAAGTATTGAAGACAAAAATTTTTAATAAAAAAAGCATTTAATTTATAAACCTGTGAAATTTTAACAAAAAGGTAATAGGACAATAAACAAATTAATTTACTTTAAATTAATTAATTAATTAAACAAATAAACAAGTTTAATTAATTAAGGAAAGAAAAATAAAAAATAATAATAACACCTACTTAAATGTTGAAAACTTTTAACCATAAAGCCTAAATAAAATCTTTAAAAAGAAAAATAAATCAGTAGTGAGTCCGATATTGGACGGTGTTTTTTTTTCAACAAGTCTAACCTTAATTAGTTAATTAATTTCATTACTAATTAGCATAAATTTTTAATGACTGAGAAATATATAACAGATGTGAAAAATTTAACGAAGAATTTAACATATTTCGAAATGCATATTATTTTGATTATTATTATTTATTATTTTATTTATTTATTTATTTATTTATTTATTTATTTATTTTGAGAGAGGGGGAATGGTGACTTAAATAATAAATGAGAAAATGAAAGTGTATCATTGGAGATTCAGTCATTAGTCAGTAATCTTGTTCTTCCCCTTCAAATATAACACTAATTAACTTATAATTCTGAATAATAATTAACAGTACACTTATAAAGACGAAGAATTGTTTGTTTTATTCGTATTAATTGATGTAAGAAAATAATGAATATTCTAAGACCTTACGAAGAGAGAAGATCAGTTTAGGAACATAAATGAAAAAGCTGGTGGAACTGAAATAAAAACTCATGAAGACCCGGCGGTTTTGCCTGTAAAAGTTGTTTTTTGGCAAGGATAGTCTATTAGCAGCAATGCGCGATTAAAACAACTGTTAACATAAAGTAAACATAATATGTAAATAAAACAATAACAACAGAATGTCAAAGATAGATGCTATTTCAATATTGAAGAATATGAATTAAAATAAAAAAGCATTTAATTTATAAACCTGTGAAATTTTAACAAAAATGTAAGAGGACAATAAACAAATTAATTTAATTTAATTTAATTAATTAAATAAACAAATAAATTCAATAAATTAAGGAAAGAAAAAATAATAATAATACCTACCTAATTGCAGTTTGAAAGGGAATTTTCTGTAATTTATTATTATTATTATTATTATTATTATGTTGAAAACATTTAACCATAAAGCCTAAATAAAATCTTTAAAAAGAAAAATAAATCAGTAGTGAGTCCTGTTTTTTCAACAAGTCTAACCTTAATTAGTTAATTAATTTCATTACTAATTAGCATAAATTTTTAATGACTGAGAAATGTATAACAGATGTGAAAAATTTAACGAAGAATTTAACATATTTCTAAATGCATACTATTTATTTTTGATTATTTTTTCTTTTATTTATTTATTTATTTATTTATTTATTTTTTTTTTTTTTTTTGAGAGGGGAAACGGTGACTTAAATAATAAATGAGAAAATGAAAATGTATCATTGGAGAGCCAGTCATTGGTCAGTAATATTGTTCTTCCCCTTTAAATATAACACTAATTAACTAATAATTCTGAATAATAATTAACTGTACACTTATAAAGACGAGGAATTGTTTGTTTTATTCGTATTCATGGATGTAAGAAAATAATGAATATTTTAAGATCTTAGGAAGAGAGAAGGTCAGTTTAGGAACACAATGAAAAAGCTGGTGGAACTGAAATGAAAACTCATGAAGACCCTGTGGTTTTGCCTGTAAAAGTTGTTTTTTGGCAAGGATAGTCTATTAGCAGCAATGCGCGATTAAAACAACTGTTAACATAAAGTAAACATAATATGTAAATAAAACAATAACAACAGAATGTCAAAGATAGATGCTATTTCAATATTGAAGAATATGAATTAAAATAAAAAAGCATTTAATTTATAAACCTGTGAAATTTTAACAAAAATGTAAGAGGACAATAAACAAATTAATTTAATTTAATTTAATTAATTAAATAAACAAATAAATTTAATAAATTAAGGAAAGAAAAAATAATAATAATACCTACCTAATTGCAGTTTGAAAGGGAATTTTCTGTAATTTATTATTATTATTATTATTATTATTATGTTGAAAACATTTAACCATAAAGCCTAAATAAAATCTTTAAAAAGAAAAATAAATCAGTAGTGAGTCCTGTTTTTTCAACAAGTCTAACCTTAATTAGTTAATTAATTTCATTACTAATTAGCATAAATTTTTAATGACTGAGAAATGTATAACAGATGTGAAAAATTTAACGAAGAATTTAACATATTTCTAAATGCATACTATTTATTTTTGATTATTTTTTCTTTTATTTATTTATTTATTTATTTATTTATTTTTTTTTTTTTTTTGAGAGGGGAAACGGTGACTTAAATAATAAATGAGAAAATGAAAATGTATCATTGGAGAGCCAGTCATTGGTCAGTAATATTGTTCTTCCCCTTTAAATATAACACTAATTAACTAATAATTCTGAATAATAATTAACTGTACACTTATAAAGACGAGGAATTGTTTGTTTTATTCGTATTCATGGATGTAAGAAAATAATGAATATTTTAAGATCTTAGGAAGAGAGAAGGTCAGTTTAGGAACACAATGAAAAAGCTGGTGGAACTGAAATGAAAACTCATGAAGACCCTGTGGTTTTGCCTGTAAAAGTTGTTTTTTGGCAAGGATAGTCTATTAGCAGAAATGCGCGATTAAAACAACTGTTAACATAAAGTAAACATAATATGTAAATAAAACAATAACAACAGAATGTCAAAGATAGATGCTATTTCAATATTGAAGAATATGAATTAAAATAAAAAAGCATTTAATTTATAAACCTGTGAAATTTTAACAAAAATGTTAGAGGACAATAAACAAATTAATTTAATTTAATTTAATTAATTAAATAAACAAATAAATTCAATAAATTAAGGAAAGAAAAAAAAATAATAATACCTACCTAATTGCAGTTTGAAAGGGAATTTTCTGTAATTTATTATTATTATTATTATTATTATTATGTTGAAAACATTTAACCATAAAGCCTAAATAAAATCTTTAAAAAGAAAAATAAATCAGTAGTGAGTCCTGTTTTTTCAACAAGTCTAACCTTAATTAGTTAATTAATTTCATTACTAATTAGCATAAATTTTTAATGACTGAGAAATGTATAACAGATGTGAAAAATTTAACGAAGAATTAACATATTTCTAAATGCATACTATTTTGATTATTATTTTTGATTATTTTTTCTTTTATTTATTTATTTATTTATTTATTTTTTGAGAGGGGAAACGGTGACTTAAATAATAAATGAGAAAATGAAAATGTATCATTGGAGAGCCAGTCATTGGTCAGTAATATTGTTCTTCCCCTTTAAATATAACACTAATTAACTAATAATTCTGAATAATAATTAACAGTACACTTATAAAGACGAGGAATTGTTTGTTTTATTCGTATTCATGGATGTAAGAAAATAATGAATATTTTAAGATCTTAGGAAGAGAGAAGGTCAGTTTAGGAACACAATGAAAAAGCTGGTGGAACTGAAATAAAAACTCATGAAGACCCTGTGGTTTTGCCTGTAAAAGTTGTTTTTTGGCAAGGGTAGTCTATTAGCAGCAATGCGCAATTAAGACAACTGTTAACATAAAGTAAACATAATATGTAAATAAAACAATAACAACAGAATGTCAAAGATAGATGCTATTTCAATATTGAAGAATATGAATTAAAATAAAAAATAATTTAATTTATAAAACTATCAAAATTTAGGAATATATAACCTGACAAAATAAAGAAAACTTATTTAGAAACATCTTAATAAAGTTCAAGGACTTTATCCACAATCCTTTAAAATTATCACAATAGTATTTAACATTATTATTGTTATTATTTAACATGTTTTTGCAATATTTTATTTTATTTATTTACTTATTTATTATGCTTGTAATTTTTTTTTTTAAATCTATATTTGAATTTTTTTTTTTTTTTTTTTTTGTGAAATATTTTTTCCGTGATATCGATTATAATTCTTCTATAATGAACGTTTTAGCTCTATTTGAAATATATTAAAAAAAAAAAAAAAAAAAAAAAAAAAAAACTTTTTATTGACAGAGAATATTGATATTCTAAATAGCTACCAGAAAAAAAAGAAATAAAAAAGGATTGGAAACGAGGTATGTTCGTTGATAAAAAAAAAAAAAAAAAAAAAAAAAACTATATTCTTTAATTTTACATATGTTTAACAGTAATAGAAAAAATCATCTTTTAAAGGATTTTAAAAAGTTATATTATTCGTACTTTATCTGAAAAAAAAAAAAAAGACATAATAAAGAACTTTAATTTTAAAGATGATAAACAGGTTTAGTCGGTTTAGAAACATATTTAAGAAAGAAAAAAATAATAAAAAATAATTTTATTCTAATGAACTTCCGCTTAGTACATGCGTCCCGAAAATTATTCTATCATCATCATTATCTTCATTTTCATATTCATATTCATCATCATTATACTGTGTTTGAATTATTTATTATCGATAAAGGAAAATTTCACAGATTTTTTTATTATTATTATTATTTTGTAAACCTTTATTATCATTATTATCATTATCATTATTGTTATATTATGACTTATTAAATATTTTCCAAGATGCTATATAAAACCTAATGTGTTTTATCCTGTAATATTTTTAAAAAAATTATATAAAAAATTTTCTTGGTTTTACTATGAAATGTTTTTAGGTGATGCACGTTATAATTTTTCTGAAATCTAGATTTTTGTACTATTTGAAATATGTTTTAAAATTTTCATTTAAAAAAATATCTTTTCATTCATTGACATTGTCGCATAATATATGGGTACCATTTAATGAGGGACGCAAAATCAAAAATTATTTAAAGATTGGGAAAACGTCTTAGAATTTAGACAGGTTCTTTAAAAAAAAAAAGAAAAAGGAATTTCTACAATAAATATTTATATTATTTGTGTTTAAACCTGCAGAAAATTAATAAAGGATTTAAATTTTGAGGATATAGACACTCAGATTAGAAACATGTTTAAAGATACAGAGAGGTGTAGATGATCATATAATTTTTTGTATAAAAAAAATTCCCTTTTGTCGACTTGTCTATAATATAAGAATATATCTAATGAATTCAGAAAAAGCCGTAGAACTGAAAATGCAACACTTACTCTCTACGGCTTTGCCTGTAAAAATTGTTTTCTGGCAAATGTAGTGAAATGGCTGCGATGTACGCTTAAGGCACGTGTTTACGTAAAGTGAGCTCGATAAGCAAATAAAATAAGTGCTAATAAATTTCTAATGGATGGTGTTGAAATATTGAAGATGATGAATGAAAATTAAAAAAGCATTCAATTTATAAAGCTTCCAAATTTTAACAAATATATAAAATGGCAAAACGAAAATAATAATAATAATAATAATAATGAAATCTAATTACAGTATGTAAATGGAATTTTCTACAGTACAATTATTATCATTTTTCTTCTTATTATTTTTATTACGTATGGAAATATTTATCCCGTAAAAGTTTAAATAAAAATTTTAAAAATAAAAATAGATCAGTAGTGAGTACGTCATTGCTCATGATTTTTATTTAATGTTTGTAGGTTTAATAAAGAACTTAACATATTCAGAGATGCATGTAAGATTGGAAAATAACTTTAGTCATTGTTTAAAAAATTGCTACACATAAAAGAAATAGTGCCGATGTATGTAGAAACAATAAAGTAACTAGACTCTTTGTAACTTTTCTTATAAAAGTTATTTTTGTGCAAGAAACTGTCAGCAATTGACAATTAAGACACCTGTTTGTGTAAAGGGGGTTTAATAACACTGCTCTGCATGAAAATCGGCCCCAACACCCTTTTTACTAATTCTTATGTAAAATGGCCTCCTGAATCCGAATATGACGCCCATTTTGCCCTATTACCCACTGTTTTTTGAAGGTGTCTCACAATTTTTATCACTTTTCAGTAATTTTATGACTATAAATTTGATTTAGAGAGGGGGGGGGGGATTGGTTAACTGTTAAAGATCCTGGGGGGCTATAGAGTTGTACAATTTTAAAACATGAATACTTGCAGCAAAGATAAAATTTAGGGGGGGGGGGGGTGGATTTGGCACTGAAATTATATATTACATTTATTATAGTTTATTAATCACTTATTATTATTATTCATTAGACATTATATATATATATATATATATATATATATATATAGGCTTAAGTGTTATATGCGTCATTTCTCTTCTGCGTAAGTACTTTAACATGTTTTTACTACTCAGTGAATTTTAATTAAATGGTAATCGTGACAATAACTTTATACGTAATACATCTCATTTTAAATTTCATTGTTGGTATATTCATCTTTCTTTCATTTGCTGAGTATTGTAAAGGAATTAAATTATTCATTATATATATATATATATATATATATCTGTTCTCCAAATAATTTTTCTGTCCATAAATATTCCAAACAGTGGTAAAAATTGGGAGAAGGGGTGGCGTCCCGAGAAAACGGTGGGTGATTGGACAAAATGGGGGTCATATTCGGATTCATGGAGTCATAAGAATCAGCAATAATAGCATCAGGGCTCAAAAACATTTTTTTTCTTTTTTTTTTTTTTTTTTTTTTTTTTACACCGCAGTATAATTAAATAATGTAATTAATAAAATATCATTCAATAGATAGTGTTCAAGTATTTAGAAATGAAAAAAAAAAAAAAAAATTTCTAAATCTGACAAAATTAGCTAAAATATAAGAAAAGTTAACAAATTATATAAGTAATAAATAAATTTTTTAACTGCAGTTTATGTTTTATATATATATATATATATATATATATATATATATATATAATTGATTTATTATTATAATTATTATAAATTTATATTCTATGAAGTTAAAAAAAAGAAAAAGAAAAAAAATGAATGAATGAAAGAATGAAGCAAAGAAAACTTTAAAAGTGATCGTTTGGAAGTTTGTTATTCGTTAGTCGTTTTTTGAAAGTATAAATCTAATTAATTAGAATAGCAGTTAGTTTTATTATTTTGTATTATTATTTTATATTACTTCAAGCAATAAATATATAAATAGATCATCAGTAATGCAGATATTAACTATTTTTGATAGAAATTAACAGTAAACATTTAAAAATCGAAAAATATTTGTATTATTCCTGTTTATAGATGTGAAAATTTTAATTAAAAAATAAAAACTTTATAAAGAAAGATAGTCAGTTTAGAAGATTATTTCCAGAGTCATATACGCTGAAAACATTTATTATTATTTAAAAAAAAAAAGAAAAAAAAATATAGATATATCTGAAATAATTGATGAACAGAAATAGTTTGTAGCCTTGCCTGTAAAAATTGTTTTTTGGCAAGGGTAATGCGATAGCAGCAATGCGTGATATTAAGACACCTGCTTACATACAGTGAACTTAATGAACAAATGCAATAACTATTTTTTAAAAAAAATCGTATAATCAATATGGGTTAAGAATTAAAAACTAAAAACAAAAATTATTATTATTATTATTATTATTATTATTATTATTATTATTATTATTATTTGTAAATCTTTCAAAATTTGTCAGAAAAAAAGCATGAGAAACAAAAGAAACAATAACAACAAAAATAAAATAAATAAAATAAATGAAATATCAAAGTAACAAAAACATCTAACAACCATAAACAACTAACAACATATAACGTTCTGTATAAACTCGTAATAAGTATTATTATAATTATTAACATTTTTTGAAGCATTTTTTCCATAAAATATAACGTTTGAAAATAATATCAAGTATGTCATTGGTCTGTTAATCATGTTTTTTTTTTTTTTTTTTTTTTTTTTTTAATATTGCTTCTTCTTCTTCTTCTTCTTCTTCTTCTTTTTTTTTTTTTTTTTCATTTCCTTTTCAATGTTTATTTTCTTTGTCTACGGAAATGTATCATTAATAAATTACTTAATTTTAATAGTTACGAATAGTACCTTTTGGAAACGGAAAACTATTTATATTATATTTATGCATGTAAAAAAATGTATATCTAGATTTAAATTTTATTTAAAATTTAAAATTTAAGAATGAAGACAGTAAAATTAGAAACATATTCGAAAAGAAATACTAGACTCTGTTTAACAAAATTGCTTTTTGTAAACATGAATGGGGTGACACAAGAATAGGAGTAGAGCTGACGAAACTGAAAAAGTAATTAAGACTCACCACGGCTTTGCCTGCAAAAGTTATTTTTTAACATGTGCAGTGCATTGGAAGGAATACATGAGTAAAGCGCAAGTTTACGTAAAGTAAATGAAAATGATAAAAGTTGTAATAATGAAATATATATATATATATATATATATATACACTTTGTAAAAGGATCATTTTTTATTACTTTTGAAACTTATTTTGAGATATTTTTGTAACAAAGAAAATTTGCAATATTTTTATTCCCTTGAAACTTTATTATTATCGTTGTTGTTTTTTTATAGCCGTAAAAGCTTAAATTTTGTTTTTATTTAAGTGTTTATTTAAAATGTTCTTGTAAGTGATACGCAATTAATTTTTTCTAAAGTGTATTTTCAGCATTATATAATGTACGTTTTAAAACTTTTATTAAAAAGGTCATTTTATAGTCAGAAATTATTATGCACATTCCAAACTAACAAACATCAAATTAAAAAAAAATATATTTTAAGATTGCAAGGGTTTAATAATAATAATAACGACAATAATAATAACATATTTTTGCTCGATTAAAATTATTTTACATAAAAATTAACAGTAAACACTTTTAAAGATTGAGAAGTGTTTGCATTGTTCATATTTATTTACACATGAAATCAATCAAGAATGAAATTTTAAATAAAATATACAATCGGTTTATACTCATATTCCAAAATGCATATAAACTTATAATAATAATAATAATAATAATAATAATAATAATAACAAGTTGTTTCCATACGCATGTCCAAGATTACATAAAAAATTGAACATTAAATAACAGTATAACAGGTGAAAAGGAAGAAATGCCATATTGGCTTTCCTGTAAAAGTTGTTTTTCAGCAAGATCAGTATGCAGGCAGCAATGCGCTATTAAGACACATTTTCACATAAACTGTATTTTAAACAAACGAATAAATTTATAGTTATCATTATTATTATTATTATTAACACATTTGAAATTCTTGTTTCATAAAATGTAATTATTTTAAAATTAAAATTGGATAATTAATGGGTAGTCATTGGTCAGTTGACCCATATTGCTAATGCATAAAATTTTATTATCATGAACCTTTTCATTTTTTTGTTTTTTTTCCTCCGTATAAAATTCTATTTTTTGTCTAGCAAAACATAGTACAGGAAAAATTACAACCAATAGTAATAAAAAGAAACTAATTAGAGAATTATTATTAACACATTTGAAATTATTTTTCGTAAAACTTAATTACTTTAAAACTAAAATTAAGGAATTAATTAATTAGTGAATGATCAGTTATTGTACAGAATTTTACTATCATGAAAGATTTTTAATTTTTCTCCTTATAAAATTCTATTTTTTTTTTTTTTTGTTTTTTTTTTCGTCTAGACAATACTGTTGTATACTGCACTACATTGTGAAATAAAATACAAACTACCATTATTTTATCTGGCAAAGTAACTTAAAGTATAAAATCTTTTTTTTTTTTTTCCTTTTCATATATATATTCTCTTCAGATTCTCCTAATATTTTGAATACTCAGTAAAATATGTTAAAAGTACAGATTCCACTGTGTGAAATGGAAGAAAAAGAAAAGGAATAAATCTAATAAAAATAAATTTTTTGCTGTTTTATCGTATATTATAATTAAATTTGTATAAGATTAGAAAATAAAAAATTTTAATGAGAGAACAAAGGAATATATAATAACTGACTGTACAATATGTGTAAAATAAATTCAAAAACAACATGTTATTATTATTATTATTATTTTTTTTTTTTTTACGAACAATACTTACATTAAGTTGTTTCCTCTCAGAAAGAGAAATAACAGAACCGTGCTTTTGTGGATACCAGAGATTGTTAAAGATTATTAGATTTTGGATTTATAGACAAATAAACATGTATATATATATATACATTTTTTTTTTTCTTTTAAAAAATTTACGAAGATTAGAATTTGTTTGTATGTAAACATATAACAAAGTGTTCAGAAATTATTATATTTCAAAGTTCAAAAGTTATACAAAGTTCAAAATATTTACATCAGTCTAATTAATTACTTTCTCTCTTTTAATGTTGGCTAATAATTTTAAATGATGAAACTAATGTGTATAAAATAATCCGTAATTAAATGTAATTTTGTATTACTAGCTATCGAAGACAAACGACTTCTATTGAACTCACTCCAGTATTATATTTGAATGTCATGGATTACCAGAGTGGTTTTATGAAAGGAGAAAATGCCATAAATACCAAAATTTACCATATATATTTACTTTTTCAAATATTTTACATTTTTATAAATTTAAATATTTTGTTTTTTAAATCAAACACACACACACACACACACACATATATATATATATATATATATATATATATATATATATATATATATTAATTCTAAAGACAATTTAATTTAGTTTAAAAATTCCCCGTACAACTGATGTTGAAAATTAATAAATAAAAAAACTTTATACGAAATTTTATTTTTCGCTTTGTTACTGCTCTCGTGCCCACTTTGTTCACCTGATGAAAAGTAACAATTGTTGTGAGGTTTTTATTTATTTATTTATGGTGTTTACATACACAGTATTTTTTTTATTTATTATTATTATTAGAATTTGATTTAGTACCCGAGTTTTATTTTTTAACTCAGACTTTTTTTGCTTTACGTATTGCAAATCTCTTCGATTATATAATAGACGATTTATTATTATGGAAAAAACAAATTTCTCTAGAGAAAATGGTAACGATGCTTTATTTATATATTTATTTATTTATTTATTACTGTCTGAAAACGTAAAATTCTGGTCCAAATAAGTAAACTTTCGGCAGATTGACAAAGAGAAAGACTAATATATATATATATATTTAAATAGAAAATTCAATAGTTATTTAAAGTTCAAAATGTATACGCAAGAGTAATTCTGTACTGATAAGTATAAAGGATTTAAGTCCAAAAATGTCGATTTTGAGTTAAGTACATAGTCAGACTCAGAAAAAAATTCTCTATCGATTGGTATAAAGGATTTAATTCATGTCATTTAGTCTTTGAGAAAATCCATTGGTAAAAAAAGGACCAATTTAGAAATTTACCCTTCATGTATGGTATAAAATATTTAATTCAATTTTTCCCGTTATTAAATGAAGGTTGACAACCACTGAATGGTATAAAGGGTAAAAATCAACGAAATACGTTTTCTCTAATCCATTCTTCTGATTTGTTTTTAGCTAGTTAAACTTTATTTTTCGTCTCCTGAAAAATCAAGAATATGGACTTAAATCCTTTATACTTATCACTACAGAATTAATTATTTTCTCTTTTCAAAAGTTAGCTAATAATTTTCGATGCTGAAACTAATGTATAATGTAATTTGTAATTGAATGTAACATTGTATCACCTGCTACCCAAGACAAACGACTAAAAATCATCAGACATCCCACTATCCGGGACATCCTTCTGATACCTGAAAGATCGCGCTGAGAGAAGAGGAAAAAAAAAAAATTCTCCCTTTCCCTCACGGAAGAATTTAAATAAGTGAATAAAACAGCTAGAAAAAATGCCATTCAATCGTCTAGCTGTTAGTTACCGCTCACATTTGCAAATAAAAACAGCGGACCGTTTTTGCCTAACATCTCCCTGTTCTTTCTCTGAAAAGAAATGTTCTTTGCGGGGGTGAAAATGGTGTCGTTCAGGGGTTGGGAGGTCAATCAATGCAATCAGTTCCCTCTCCTCTGGAACATCAATTGATGTTGCAAGTGCCACCTGCTCTTACCAACCATTCCCCAAAAGATAGATTCTTCTCTTCAGGGGCGAACTGAGTTTGAACGAGGGGTGCGTTGCGTTTAAAAGGGGGTAAATAAGGAGGACGAAATGGTAATTTTGTATACTGTGGGAATTATTTTCGTGGTGTTTGGAGGGGAGAGGTTTTAACAAGGTATAATGTGGGAGTTAGCGGCCAAAGTTTGTGGGTTGGACAGATGTTGTAGGGTTGGTTGTTGGTAGACGTAGGATACAATGTGTTGATAGTGGTCAATTTCAATATACAATTATTGGTTTATGAAGTAATCGTGGGTCAAAAGGGTGTAAGGTCATGATTTAACAGTTAAAAGTGAGGTCACAAGAATAAATCATCAAGACTTTTGAATAATGCCACGATTTTACTGATTTTATTGGACCTAATTGTAGCACAGGTTTTATAAAACCATTTTACATTTTTTTTTACATGCAAACAAAATAGTAAATAATAATGATAAAAGAAAAGCTAAACCTTTTTGGTATATATTTTATTACACGATGGTTTAATTTTACGATTAATACATAGAAATCTGAATTTATTTATTGTGTATAGTTGACGAAATCTATTCCTCATTGTATTAAAAGTTGAAATATCTCTTTGCATTCCGAAAATTTGGATAAATATTTTTTCATTACATATAAGAAATTTTATTAAATGTTTTAATAAAATTTAAATATATAGTAAGGCAATATCCTGATTTATATGATTCATAAAGGATCGTTTAAAAAAATATGCAGCGGAGACTATATACTGGGTGTTTTAAACTGTTTGATTTTGAAATTTAAATTATTGGTGTTAACATTATATTTCAAATTAGAAAAGTTTTTTAATGGCATGTAGTTACTTTCTAACCATGTATTTTATAAGGTGCCGTATATGAAAAAAAGAAAGAAAGAAAAAGAAAGAAAGAAAGAAAGAAAAAGAAAAGAAAGGAAAAAAATAATTATAATGTAACCTAGTATACAAAAAATTCAAATTCGAAAAATGAAGTCCTACCTTTGAAAAATCAGTTATAAAAACTGCTCATGTGTAAATGCAATTTTCATTGAGTTGTTCAGTTTTAAAGTTTTGAACATTAATCGACGTAATGTCCAAGGGAAGAACCTTAAATTTTAAGAATATATATAAATGACTAAGGAAAGTATAAATTTGTAAAACTCCCACAAAAACAAAGTTAAGATTAGTTTAAGGATTATGAAAAAAAAAAGTCCTTCCGTCTCATTCGGAAGGGTAGGTTGATTTCTTTTTTTCTTATCAAGTAGCCGCCGTTTTGTTTAAAAAGAGCGGCTACAAATTATTAATGAATTTGGAAGAAATTTTGATGAAGGCTATGTACATATGGAGTTTTAAGCAAATCGGTTCATAAAAATATTTTTATAGAAATTTAAAATTTTCAAGTTGCCGGCACTTGGAAAAAAGATGGCGGGTCAAGTTGGCAAACAAATATATTAAATGCATTTGTGAGCTATGTCTGCTGTACAAATTTAGTTAGAAATAATTCAAAATTTCAAAAGTTATCGTGTTAAAAAATTAAGTTGCCGCCACTTGGATTAAAATGACGTAGCAAGCAACTCAGTGAACTAATTCAAGATATTTGTAGGATAAGTCCCCTGTCCAACTTAGGTTCGAATAAATTCAGTATTTCAAAAATTATAGCGATAACAAATTTTCAAGTGGCAGCGTTCAAGTGGCCGGAACTTAAAAAAAAATTTGAAGAGAAACTTTCCCACCGAAATCATAGATATTTGAGTGATAAATCCATTTTTCAACCCTGCTTCGAATTGTTAAAGTATTTCAAAAGTTACCGTGATAACAAATTTCCAAGTGGCCGCCACTTGTAAACAATATGGCGGAGCAAATTGTCCAGCAAACTCATCGAATATATTTGAAGCATAAGTTCCCTACCAGCTTTGATTCGAATCAGTGCACTGTTTTAAAAATTATTGTTATGACAAATTTTCAAGTGGCAGTCTAAGTGGCTGCAACTTGGAAACAAAATGGTAGAGCAACTTGCCCAGCGAAATCATCCAAGATATTCGTATGATAAGTTCACTGTCCAACTTAAATACAAACTAATTCAGTATTTCAAAAATTATCGTGATAAGAAATTTTCAAGTGGCACCGTGATTTCAAGTGGCCACCACTTGGAAAAAAAAAGCAGAGTGAGATTCCTAGTGAACTTATCTGCGATATTTGAATGATAAATCCTCTACCCAATTTTGATACGAATTGATTCAGTATTACAAAAGTTACCATAATCACAAATTTTCAAGTGTCCGCCACTTGGAAACAAAACGGCGAAACAAGTTACCAAACGAACTTATCCAAGGTATCTGAACCGTAAGTTCTCTATTTAACTTTTGTTTGAATAAGTTTAGTATTTTAGAAGTTATCCTGATGGCACTTTTTCAAGTGGTAGCCTGATTTCAAGTGGCCGCAACTTGGAAACAAAATGTCGGAATAAGTTGCCCATTGAACTCATCCAAGATATTTATATGATAACTTCACTGCCCAACTTTTGTTCGAATTGAATCATAATTTAAAAAGTTATCATGATTATAAATTTTCAAGTGGTAGCCTGATTTCATGTTGTCTCGCTTAGTTTACATCCTCACTTTGTTAAAAATGGCGAATAAAGTCCATTAATAAACTTAGTTATGACCCTTATATGGTCTTTTTACAATGTGAATTTGAAATTTTTAAGTGGCCGCCACTTGAAAACAAAATGGCGGAGCAACTTGTTTAAAAAACGCATTCAAGATGTTTAAAAGATAAAGTCGCTGTCCAAATGTGGTTCGATTTGGAATATTATTTCGGAAGTTATCGTGATTATAAATTTGCAAGTGGTAGCTTGATTTCAAGTTGCTCCATTCAGTTTAAGATATTCGCCACTTTTTTTAAAATTGACAGATAAAGTTCATTAATAAACTTTGTTGAGACCCTTATATGGTCAATGTATACCTCAAAATTCAAATAAATTCGGAATACATGTTTTACAATGTGAATTTGAAATTTTTAAGCGGTCTCCACTTGAAAACAAAATGGCAGAGCAACTTGGTTAAAAAACTCATCCAAGATATTTATAAGATAAGTTCACTGTCCAAATTTGGTTCGATTTGGCATATTATTTCGGAAATTATCGTGACGTTAAATTTTCAAGTGGTAGCCTGATTTCAAGTGGCGTCGCTTAATTTAAGATATCCGCTACTTTGTTAAAAATGGCGGATAAAGTTCATTAATAAACTTGATTGAGACCATTATGTAGTCTATAATTATATCAAAATTCAAGTAAATCCGGTCTCCACCACTTGAAAACAAAAAGGCGGAGCAACTTGGTTAACGAACTCAACCAAGATATTTATAAGATAAGTTCGCTGTCCAAATTTGGTTCGATATGAAGTATTATTTCGGGAGTTGTCGTGATGCCAAAATTTTCATTATAGGGTAAGTGCACCAATGATTGACACTTTTAGAGCAATCTCTGATGTTTCTAATCTTCTAGTCATGAAAAAATATTTTTAGAAATCTTAAATTAATACATATGGCATGAAAGACATTCAGAACCACATATATGTTAAAATATATACATTTGATATCAATTATTATTTTTTTTATGTATTTTTATTTGACACCCACTCAACGTTCCAGTGATTGACACTGCCATTTTTTCATTTTATCAGTAATTGGCACCCTATGTTCCAGTGTTTGACACTGCTAGCTATTCATTTTACCAGTTGTTTGCACCCTACGCTCCAGTGTTTGACATAAAATGCTAAAATTCTTATATGTAAAATATATGATTTTATTATTTTTCTTATTTATTAATTATTTCGGGATAGATGTCAATTACTGGAGCATGGCAATCACTGGAGCACCTACCCTATATATAAAGAGAGAGATAGATAAACGAAGTGATCGCAATAGGTCGATTTTTAAAGAAATCAACCTAAGAAAAGGATAGGGTACAAATTTTGGCAAAACCGTATTTACTCAGTCCCTAAATGGCGCGAAAAGTTTAAGCTGATTTTTATGAAAATTTACAAAAATGAAGTAGAGATCAAGGGTTATATCGAGCTGTGGTAACGTTTTCCGTTTTTTTGTAGGTAAATCTCGCACTCAAACCATGCCGGATTATTCTTTAAACGAATTATAATGCTTAAATGATATTATTATTAATATTTTTAACTAAAATGATTTTTTTTTTTTTTTTTGTTTAATGAATGGATAACGTAAAAGAAAAAAATATTAAATTTAATTAAGAGAATATTTACAATTTTAATATAAGCACAGTTACTGCAAAATATACTCGGGTTTAGGATATTTTTTAATCCCGAAACAAAACAATTATTTCGAAAAATTATATATGAACTATTCTGAACATTTTGGCTCTTCATTCATCGTTCCATGTACTTTTGCTCATATATTATTATTCAACTTGATTTTAGTTAGTATACCTGCGCGAAAAGCAAATATATGTGAGACGCGAATGAAAAATCATAAAATGACTATTCAAATTATGAAATAATAATTAATAGTAGGCACATAAAACTTTCAGGGATCATTTAGAGTGACGCTATAAACTGTCATTAAAAAGCAGAAATCATTCTAAGAAACCACAAAAAATATTCGTGCCACCCTATTAGCTGCCCTCAAATGAAGACACTGGGTGCTAAAGGGTTAATAACTATGTTTATAAGTTTTTTAAGAATTGAAATGAAATCAATAGTATAGAAATAGTATGCATTAAAGAAAACTAAAAGAAAAATCTATTACACTATTAAAGTATATTTGTTTTTCTTTGAAAGATTTAATATCAATTTTTCAAATATTCGTCATTTTTAAGTAGTAGTGAACTGGAAAAGATTGTTATTCTGAAAAATAACACTAAATCATTCTTCTAAGATTGAATACTATGAAAAATAAATAAATACAAATATCGGATACATGATAAAGAATTTTTATAAGCAAACACGATACATTTCAAAAATAAAATTTCCGAATAGAATCCTAGTGCAGTTAGTTGGCCTTAACTCTAAAACCACCACCACCGAATAGAATATATTAATTAAAATTAATTGAAAATTAGCATAAGTTTTACAAAAATTAAAGAAGGAAATGGAAATGCTAAAGAAAGTTTTATTTAGATTATGTCAGTTACAACGTAACACACACTTCTGAAACTTGTGCTTTGTAGATTTGCATAAATAGACACTAGTAATAAACTTAGTTTATATAACCCGAGAGGACATGCTGAGGTATTTTAATACTCCAATGATATAAAAATACAATCTTTAAAAAGTGATCAAGGCACCGACATTTCTATAGTTGATTTTTTTTCTTCGTTTTTAACAATGTGAGAGTATTTGTTAATTTTTTTTTTTTTTTTTTAATCTATAATGCATCTCATAGCAAAGCGAGTTAGAAAATGTTGAAAAATCAACGTGTCTCCTGGCGGATTAATAGAGATAGAACTTGTTTTGATATTAGTTGGGGGGTAAAGTTTTAACTTTTGCTAAGATATAATCAAAATTTCTGGATCGAATTTATTTTGCCTCTTAATCAATTCCTTTACACCTAATGTTCTAAATTGAAGCTATTAACGTTTATTAATTTGGTTTCAGGAAGCTGTAGATTGAAGTAAACCACAACTGATCAATTCATCAACAACACCTTTCAAAAGATTAAAAAAAAAAAAAAAAAAAAAAAAAAAAAATACTGAGAGAAATGCATAACTCTGGATGATGGCTGCAGAGAACTTACGAAAATATATATATATATAAATAAAATAAAATAAAAGTAAAGTAAAATAAAATAAATAAATAAATGAAATAAAATAAAATAAATAATTTCCATCGCTGTTATTTATTTGTTTTTAGTAATAATTAAAATTGCGTAATATCCCACCCCTCGTGCTTATCATAAATTCAGTCTAATAATAATAATAATAAAACACTGTGAAATAAATGCACTGATTGCGTTTTGCTTTAGTTCTTATCGCCTTTTGATAGTAGGAAAAATAATGCCCAGTTCTTTTAATAAAAGAGAAAGTATCATCAAATTTTCCGGAGAGAAGATAGATGGCGCTGTATTCATTCATTCATCTCTTCTGTACGGCAACACGTTCAGGAGAAAACTGTTGGGTTTGGTTTTCCTCCCTCATTTTTTTATTCCCCATACTTTCGTTTTTTATACATTTCTATTTCTTTTTTAATTTTCCCTTCTTTTTTAAGCCCCTTTCTGATCCCCCCTTTCTTCCATCCTTCCGTGTCGGTCCGTCCAATCAAGCGACTGATTGTCATGAAATATTAATGAGCTCTATTCTCTCAGTCACCAGGAAAAAAAAGGAGAATGAAATACAGGGGGGAGGGAAAATAAGAAAGGATAAAAAATAAATAAGTAAATAAATAAAGTTTGAAAAAATAGTGGTAGTAGATTCCTTTTTTTTTTTTTTTTTTTTTCTTTTTCTTCAATAAGAGGAAATTAGAGGTATTGGATGTGATCACGTGGTTAGTTTCTAAAGAGGGGGCGGGGGTAAAAAAAATTGTATTTTCTCAAGAATATCTCATTTCCGTAAGGTAGATGGAAGTGTGAAATAATCAATGTTCGACGTGTTAAAGCGTAGATACGATCAGACGTATAATCGTGGAAATGAAACATTAAGCTGGATCTGGGAAAAAAGGAAGTTGATACGTTTGATTTGGAACATGGATGGGGGGTTTGCTGTTGAATTTCGACAGATGCGATTAGATTGGTATGTTGAAAAACGATGTAAGAAGAAAACTTAAAACTAACCGGCTGACATAAAATGTATTTTCTCCCTGCTTAAATGACCGTGAGTCTCACGCGACACAAATTGTTGCTGTAGAATATAGAAACCCTGGAAGTTAACTTTAACTTTTTCACTCCCCATTTGGGATAAAGATTAACATACTGGGGTCCAACCTGTGGCCATCAAGGGTTAACTTGAGGCTCTCCAAAATGTCTTTTAGATAATAATTTGAATTTCTTTTTTTTTTTTTTTTTCCCATTGTAATTTTTCAATTACATATATCTAATATTTATTTGTAAATCTAATTATATAAAAATTGGTAATTAGTATTTTTACTGCAAATAGTAAATTTAATAACAGCTATATAGATATAGAAAAACAGAAATTAATTTTGTTAGAAGGCATTTATAACCTAACAAGCTGTACTGAGACCTCCGTGTCCCAATCAGCTGTATTGAGTGGTCCTTACGGGCGCCGGTAGCTATGCCCAAGAGAAGAAAACATGCCCTCTCCTGATTTTGAAGTTTGATCTAAATTGTCTTCGCCTTTTGAATACTAATTTGAAATGATTTTATTCCATTGTAATTATTCAATTACGTATATCTAATATTTATTGATGCATCTAATCATATAAAAATTGTTAATAAGTATTTGTACTGTAAATAGTAAATTTAATAAAAAGAGCTATGCAGCTAGTGGAAAACAGAAATTAATTTTGTTAGAAGGCCTTTATAACCTATCCAGCTGTATTGAGTGATCATCCGTATCCCAATCAGCTGTACTGAGAGGACTTTATGGACGCCGGTAGCCATGACCAAAGGGAGAAGACGTGCCCCTCCCCTGATTTTGAAGTTTGCTCTAAAATTTCTTTATATTTTATAATTTTGCGAAAAATTACAGATTTATATTACATAGTTTTATGTAACGAGAGGAACACAATCTTTGATTGATGAAAATATCATTCCTCTGTCGTTCCACACCAAAACGAAATTACTTAGAAAAAAATATATAAAAATGACTTGCCTCTCCTTAGACATTTTTATGCCAATGACCATAATAGCCGTCCATACCAAATCAGCCACGTGTGTGGTGTCACCCTCAGCAATAAAAGTTTGTACAACTTTGAATAACACTGCTCTGGAAAAAAAAAAAAAAAAAAAAAAAAAATCGAGATCTAATACCATTTTTGCTGATTGTTATGTAAAATGACCTCCTGAATCCGAATATGACTCCCATTTTGCCCAGTCACCCACCGTCTTCTACATACTCCACCCCCTCCTGTAATTTCTTTCCCTGATCGATAATTTTATGACCATGAATTTGATTTGAAGAACGAAAAATAATTAATTTAACACCTAAAAACAAAATATATATAAAGTTTAAAAAATAATATTAATAACAGATTAAAAATATATAAGATATGTAATGCATAATTTCAGTGGAAAATCCCCACCCCCCAAATTTTTCCCTTGTCTCAAATGTCCATGTTTTAGAATTTTTCAACTCTGTAGCCCCTCAGAAGATATTTAACGGTTAAAATACCCCCCCCCTCTTAAAAATCAAATTTACAACCATAAAATCACCGAAAAATTATAAAAATAGGGTGTCATTCCTAAAAAACGGTGGGTGATAGGGCAAAATTGTGGTCATATTCGGATTCAGGAGGTCATTTTACATAAGAATATGCTGCAATGGTGTCAGAGGCAATTTTCATGCCGAACAGTGTAATTAACATTTAGATTGAAATGATTCTAACGCATTCTAAACATATTACGCAAAGAAAATAAGCATTTGTATGTGCATGATATGGGTTGTAACTACGGAACGCAGTGACTACTAGCAGATATATCCAGCGTTGCACAGGTTGAAGTAGTATTAACGGCCCTCTTCACTTACCGTCGCCGGAAGCCCGAGCCAATGTTATTCTATGGGGAAATTTTCTTTACAAATAACTTATTAACACATATTTTTAAATTCTGTTTTCACATTCTGAAAATTCCCAACTGTTAAAGTGACGGACCTTTTTTTAAAAATGTCTTTTTTTAATTTTTAATATTTTATTTTGAAATTGCAAAATGAAAAATGAAAAAATATCACATATTGAAAATTCGTATTTTGCAGCTTCAAAATAAAATATAAAAAATTAAAAAAATAATTTTTAAGAAAAGGTCCGTCAGTTTAACAGCTGGGAATTTTCAGAATGTGAAAACAGAATTTAAAAATATGTATTAGTTAATAAGTTTGTAAAGAAAAATTGTAAAGGAAAATATCCTATAGAATAACATTAGCTTCGGCTTCATGCGGCGTTGAGTGAAGAGGGCCCTCAAAGTCTTTAATAGAAAACAGTGCAAATAAATTAATTAATACAAAAGGCACAGCTTTAGCATGAGATATCCTTCGTGACTTTTATTTATTTATTTATTTATTTATTGCCATCTTGACGATGGCAATTAAATGAAATGGTCATCGCAATTTCTTAAATAAAGATCTTGACAAAAAACGTCCCAGCTTACTTCAGTTCCAAATTTCAAATTTTGTCAAAGATGTCCGAGATACTTAAGCTTTGCCATACAATATATACACCGTGACCAATAAGTTCTCATACACTTTGAAATTTTTATTACAGTAACACAAAATAAATCATACAAAAACTTTTTGCATAAAATTAAAGTAGTAATCATTGAGTATCTTCACAATAAATGCTTTGGAATAATTCCGCCTTTTAGTTTCTAAACGAGCTTAAGTCTCTTTTCAAATCCATCACATGCGGCACGCACGGCTTCCATTGACATTTCCTCTCATATCATTTGAATTACATTTTTGAATTTGTTCAAATCGGTAATTTTATAGTTATTCAGTTGGGAGAGCATATATGACCACACAAAATAATCAAGCGGGGAGTTGGGAGGCCATTCGTTCTTTTATAAAAAGTCAGCTAAATTTTGACTGCACCACTGCTGAACCAAACGTACGGTATGAGAAGGGGCATCATGTTGTTGGAAGCAGAAATATTCCACCCCATACATACTCTGGACACTTAGTAGTAAAACTTTTTCCAAAACCTCAGTTTTATAATATTAGGCATTGATTTTTACCCTTTATCAAAGAAGACTAACGAGAGTTTTCCTTTTTTGGAAATAGCGGCCTAAATCATCAGACACGAAGCATTTTGATAACGCGGAACGTAATGCTGTCTCTCAGGGATGTTATCAATAGAAATTGACCATACTCTGTCATTTTGGGGGTTCAGACTTTGCTGTAAAATTAATAGTTTCTCGTCTGAAAAGACAAATTAATCCCCAGCGTGACAAGCAAGAATTTCTACCACCCTTTGCTTCCTTTTCTTCTTAACAGAATACGAAACTCCGTGAATTTTACGTTTTCTATAAACCTTGCACCTGACGTTCTTTTTTAGAATGTTTAACATTGATTCCCTCGATATTTTGAGCTCTCGTGCTAGTTTTTTAGCAGATTTTTGTCCTTTTCGTCGTATCCTTTCCCTGATCCTTTTCACAGTCTCTTTTGTCCTAACGGATCTCGGTCTGCCAGTTCTTTTTCTGTTATCGACAGATGACGTCTCATTACACCTTTTGATAGTTCTGCAAATGAAATCTCTCTTCATCTCCAGAGCTTTCAAGTCTCTGAAAACTTCAATCGGCTGCTCTCTTTTGATGAATTTATTTATTACAATTTCTCTCAATTTCTTCATTCTACCTAGGTAAAGAAAAATTATAATTAGTACAACATTTACACTTGCAATAGTTTTATACCTAACACTAAATTGTCTGCAAAATAATTGGGACTACAGTAACACATATGTACAAATTTTTAACGTGCTTCAAAAGTTGTATGAGAACTTATTGGTCACGGTGTATATAACTAGTTTTATGATTTTATGATATTTTCAAAATAAAGGATTAATAATTATAACCATTTAAAATTAAAGTGAGAACATAAAATAATCTCATAAATTAAAAATAAAGTATTAACTTTTTTTTTTTTTTTTTTTTTTTTTTTACTGTAGAAAAGAAAAGTATTATCTAAAAAAAATTTTCAAGCTAATGCCAAATATCTATATGAAAATATTTATTTACACGCAAATTCTTGATTAATGAGTATACCAATTTTCGTAGCGTAAGTTATTATTATTATTATTATTATTCACGCGTAATTAAAAACATTTTATGTTGAAAAAATAAATAAATATGTATTTTGTTTATTTATTTTGGCATTTTTTATAATTTTAAAATTAAAATGGTATTATCTTTTGAACCAATTATTCGATTGAACTGAAAAATACGACGTTAGCTAGATTTCGTCCTGATTAATAAGCGATTGAAAGGATAGCTTTGTACAACAAACTAAAAATTAGAACAGACAAACATTCAGCTTTATATATGCATTTATATTGCAGATTAAAAGACCTAACCTCGAATTTAGATAAATATTAATTTTTCTGTGAAATCGGTAATTTTCATTCGAAGAACACTAGCTTGTAGTCAACGCACCTCTTACCATGAATTTAATTACGTATTGTTTTCTATAAAATCTGTAATTTTCAATCGAACTTAGCAATTTTTTGTAATGTGAATCAATAATCATTATTTACAGCTAATTTTTAAATTTTGCCCAAATCGGTTGAAAATTCACGATTTATATTAAAAAATATTTTTATGCTCCAATACAAATACCATGTGACATTATTATTTAGCATGAGATGGATGTTTGAAAATGGACAGCTTACTTTGAAATATCTACGCAAAATGAAAAATAAAGTTGACAGAAATTTTCCACAACAGAGCAACACAGATAATATTCGTACAGAACACGATATTTTTCATAACACACAATGTTAGAAAAAAAATTCTTATATTGCAGAAAATTTCTAATGTCAAAGTTGACAAAAAATATCCGTATATAATGGTAAAAAAAAAAAAATAGAGTTGACAGAAATTTTCCGTAACAGAACAACATAGAAAACAACCGTACACAACAGAGCATTTTCCTTAATACACACTGTAAGAAGAAAAAGAAAAAAAAAAAAAAAAGCTTTATTTTGGAATATTTCTAGTATCAAAGTTGCTAGAAAATATCCGTATACAATGGGATAAAAATAAAGTTGACAGAGACCAACACAGAAAATATTCATACAAAACAGAGTGTTTTCCATAATATTCATACACAACAGTGAATAGTCATACACAAAATATTCGTACACAATAGAGTGCTTTCCACGTACTGGAACAAAAAAAAAAAAAAAAAAAAAGACTTTACAGAATATTCCTAGAATTAAAATTTCCAGGAAACATCCGTATACAATAGAGAAAAAAAAATAAAGTTGACAGAAATTTTCCGTAACAGAACAACATGAAAAATATTCTTGCACAACAGAGTGTTTTCCGTAATACACACAGTTAAAAAAAAAGTTATATTGCAGAATATTTCTAGTATTAAAGTTGGCAGAAAACATCCGTATACAATAGGGAAAAAGATAAAATTGACAGAAATTTTCCGTAACAGAACAACACAGTAAATATTCATACACAACAGAATATTTTCCGTAATACACATTGTTAAAAAAAAAAAAAAAAAAAAAAGGTCCACAGCGTAGTAGACAACGATTTTACCATTCAGTCTCGGAAGCACGTATTTGTTTGTTAGCACACTCCAATTATTCTTCAATACGTTAGATATACTAGATAAAATCTGTATTAATATTTACAAATTTGACCTGGTTACTTTAAAAAGCATCTCCTTTGACAGATTGAGATGTAATTTTGAAGTAAATTTCTGTACCTTTAAAAAACAAAAAAATCCCTTTTTTTTTAACAGGATTTATTTTTACAGTGTATAACATTTTCAGTTTGTATTTGCGCCACCACTGGATGTGAGGTTCTGCTCTCAAGGCTGGTTAGACATTAGGTGCCAGTTTCGATCACAGGTTGCACTCATCGGCTTAGACGTTCGGAGTCTCCAGTGGTTTTCTCAGAAACTTGCAGAAATACAGACTAGGACTTGTTAAAAAGACCCCTTGATAAAAGAAAGGTGGTCACTTTTCCTCAGGTACAGGACCGTAACACAGTCAATTGGCCTTAACACTAACTCCAATACTAAGACCAGTTTTTTATGTAATAAATTGAGTAAGAATAAGAATAATGTGAGCACGGAAAATGCATATTTAGGTATCAATGATTATTGCCATTCTGAAAATGAATATTACCTTTTTAGTAATTGCAGAATTACTTAAATGACCGTAAAATCCTGATTATCCGTAAACGTATTATCCGCAGACGCGAAAAGAAAGGATGTTATCAAGAAAAAGGGTTTTCCCTACAAGAAACAAAAACAAATGATTATTTTTTAAAAGGAAAAAAAATGTAAATTTAAAGGACTATATTGCCTTTGTTTTATTTTTTGTACAGTGCAGAACGGTACCAGATATGCCAACTTTTAATTTATTCCTTTTTTTGCCTCTTTTTTTTTTTTTTTTTTTTTTTCCACACCACGTTTCTTGAAGAGTGTTTTTCTCCTTCTAGGTTGATTTCTTTAGAAATCGACTTATTGCAATCACTTCGTTTATCTATCTATCTATAATGAAAGGTTTGTCATCACGATAACTCCCGAAATAATGCTCCAAATTGAACCATATTTGAACTGTGAACTTATCTTATAAATATCTTGAATGAGTTCTTTAACTAAGTTGCTCCGACTTTTTGTTTTCAAGTAGTGGCCACTTGAAAATTTCAAATCCATATTGTAAAAAGCGTATTTAAGACCGGATTTGCTTGAATTTTTATGTAAATACAAACCACATAAGGGTTTCATAGAAGTTTATTAATGAAATTTATCCGCCATTTTTAATAAAGTGGCGGTAATCTTAAATTAAGCGGGACCACTTGAAATCAGGCTACCACTTGAAAATTTAAAATCACGATAACTTCCGAAATAATACACCAAATCGAACCAAATTTGGACAGTGACCTTATCTTATAAATTTCTTGGATGAGGTTGTTAACCAAGTTGCTCCGTCATTTTGTTTTCAAGTGGAGAGGGAGACCACTTGAAAATTTAAAATTTAAGTTATAAAACGCGTTATCCAAATTTGTTTGAATTTTGATGTATACATAGAAAATATAAGTATCTCAATCAAGATTATTAATGAACTTTATCTATCATTTTTAACAAAGTGGCGGATATCTTAAGTTAAGCGGGGCCACTTGAAATCAGGCTACCACCTGAAAATTTAACATCACGATAACTTCCGAAATAATACTCCAAATCGAACCAAATTTGGACAATGAACTTACCTTATAAATGTCTTGTATAAGTTTTTTTACCAAGTTGCTTCGCCTTTTTGTTTTCATGTGGAGATCACTTTAAAATTTCAAATTCACACTGTAAAAAGTGTATTTAAGACCGGATTTGCTTGACATTTGATGTATACGTAGTCTATACAAGGTGTCACAACCTAGTTTGTTAATGAACCTTATCCACTATTTTTAGCAAAGTGCGGATGTTATGAACTAAGCGTGACAACTTGAAATTAGGCTACCATTTAAAAATTTATAAACATGATAACTTTTTTAATTCGGATTCGAATATACTTATCTGGGATGTGTTCCCTGGGTAACTTATTCTGATATCTTGTTTCCAAGTTGCGGGCACTTGAAATCACGCTGCCACTTGAAAATATGCCACCACGACAACTTTTAAAATACTATACTAATTCAAACAAAAGTTGGATAGTGAACTTATGGTTCAAATATCTTGGATAAGTTCACTTGGTAACTTGATCTGCAGTTTATTTTCAAGTGGCGGCTACATGAAAATTTTTCATTATGCTAACTTTTGTAATACTGAATCAGTTCGCATCAAATTTGGGTAGTGAAATCATTCAAATATCTGAGATAAGTTCTCTGAACTTTTTTCCAAGTGGTGGCCACATGAAATCATGGTGCCACTTGAAAATTGCTTATCATGATAATTTTTGAAATACTGATTTAATTTGAACTAAAGTTGGACAATGAACTTATCACACAAATATATTCGATGTTTCCGCTGGACAAGTTGCTTGCCATTTTGTTTCCAACTTGCAGCTACTTAGATTGCCACTTGAAAATTTGTCATAACAATAACTTTTGAAACACTGCATTGATTCGAACCAAAGTTGGACTGGGAACTTATGCTTCAAATATCTTGGATGAGTTTTCTGTACAACTTGCTCCATTATATTGTTTCCAAGTGGCGGCCACTTGAAAATTCGTTATTACGGTAACTTTTGAAATACTTAATCAATTCAAACCAAAGTTGAAAAATGGATTTATCATTCTAACAACTATGATTTCGGTGGGCAAGTTTCTTAGCAATTTTGTTTCCAAGTTGCATCCAAATGAACGCTTCCACTTGAGACATTGTTATCGTGATAACTTTTGAAATACTGAATTTATTTGAACCAAAGTTGGACAGTGGACTTATCTTACAAATATTTTGGATTAATTCCCTGAGCAACTTGCTCCGGCATTTTTATCCAATTGGCGGCCACTTAATTTTTCAACACGGTGACTTTTGAGATTCTGTATTAATTCAAACTAAGTTTGCACAGTAGACTTATCTCACAGATGCATTTGATATTTTCGTTTGATAACTGCGTCCGCCATCTTGTTTCCAAGTGAAACATTTTTTTTTTTTTTTTTTTTTTTTTTTTTTTTTTTTTAATGAAAAATTATGCTTTTTTTTTCTTTTGAAGAATAAAAAGAAATTCATGATATTTAGGCCATTTTGTGTTACAACGTTATTATATATGACTCCATTGGCAACTTTAAAATTTTTGTCAGTATTTGGCGATGAATTTTTTGGTGTAATTGCTTGAAAAAAAAAAAAAAATAAAAATAAATCTAATACTTATAACTTAAAGCATGTACTTTTCCAAATACTTATACTTTTTTCTGCTGCCCACGCTTTTTAGGTGATGAATTTTTGTCTGGCTATAATTAGAAATATGAAATGTGTCCCAGAAATGTCTAAGGAACAACTTGCATGTTGGTCCACAACTCTATTTTGCGATTTTCTTTTGGTGATTACGGCGAACTGCGATTTTTGGAAGTAGTTGCCATGGGTTCCAAACATAAACAAAGTGAAACGCGTTTTTCAAAATGCGTCTGTTTTGTAATGTGCATAAATAAATTAAGACTATTTTTAATATTAATAAAATAAATATTTAAAATTAACTTTTAACTAATATAGTATTGGTCCACAAGTGCATTTGGCAATTTTTCTTTAGTGATCATGGCGAAATGCCATTTTCGCAAACTGTTGCCATGGGTTCCAAGTGTAAACAAAAGCAAAACGCGTTTTTCAAAAGGGCGTCATTATTAAAGTACAAAATTAATTAAACTTATTTTTAAATTTTTTATGCCATTGTCGTTCAAAACGGCGCCAAAGAAAAATTTACTAAATCCCAGTTATGGACCAACACTATACTTGTACTTATGAAATGTTTTTTTTTTTTTTTTACTTTTTTTTTTTTTTATAAAAAAGGGATAAATATACTTTAAAGACAAAAAGAAATGGTGCTCACAAGGATGACAATTTAAGAAAAGAATAAATGATCCGATTCATAAAAAATGCCATTTTGGAAATCATATTTCCAAACCTAAATTCAGTAACTTTTTAAAAAACATGTTATAATACAGATTTAGATATCAAAATTATCACCAAATTAAATGCTGACTTATAATGGATAATGAAAAATCACGATCATTATTCACGAAAGAACATATAAGAAATTGATAAACAGCATAAGAAATTTCCAGTAATAGAAATATTTTTCTCAACAGCAACAGCAACAGCAACACTGACATTGATTTTATTATTTTTTACACCATAGATCACATTTTAATTTTCCCGTGGAAAATGATGTCATGACAGAAAAATAACGTCATAAGAGAAAGTTTTTCTACGGTGGCAAATAGAGTACCTTTATAAACCCAACGTTTGTAGTTAATAATTTCGTTAATTAAAATGATAGAAATTTCTAAGCAGCTGAAATAACTTCCTTGAAGTAGTCGGAATACACAGATATATCGCATGACGCGGAGAACCCAGCACTCCGAAAGAAGTTGCCGTCGAAAAAAAAAAAAAAAAAAAAAAAAGATGCTAGCGACAGAATTTTTTTTTTTTTTTTTTTTTTTTAATATATATAGAGGGGAAAAAATGAGATTTCTTTTTCTTTCTTTCTTTCTTTTTTTTTCCCGTTAACTACACACATTTCTCGGTTGATTTCAAATGTTATTTATTAAAAATAAAAATTCATGCATTTAAGGGTTAAATAATAAAGATGGCTTAAAAAAAAAGTTTTATTTTATAACCCAATTTTTCTTTTCAACTTCTAACATCATTTCTTTTGTATAAGCAATTGTGTTTCAAAAACTGGTTTTTAATTAGGTGAAATATTAAACCAAGTATTATATAAAGCCTTATTTTAGCTAAATGATGTGTAGAGGGATAAACATAACTTGCCTTATTATGTATCTGAAATTTAATAAAATAACAAAAGTGCATGGGTTTTATGAATCGTTAAATGTAACAAGATCCATCCCATCATACCATTCGAATATTAAATTACACATAAGGCGAAATTTTTATGCATTATGCATTATCTTCCTCATCATCCAACTGAAATATTAAACTAAATGACGGGCGGACTTATTCTCCATATTAGTATTTAAGAAGAAGATAATTATCTCTTTTAGTCATAGCAAAAAAATGGCATTCTGACATCTGGTACATGGATAGTACATCCGCCCTCTAAACTCTAGGAAGAGATGGAGATCCCAACAGTAAATCGGCTTAACATGACATCTCACTTGCAGCAACACGGCATCACTTGACGTTATCTGGGATGCACGATCTTTTATTTGCTTGATGGGTGTAGAGCGATTTCCCTTTCTTCACGCACGCGACCTTACGATGAGACTACTCAAAAATTAGTTGAGGTGAATGGTTCCCACCCTACATTAGTTTTTGTTTCCCATCATACTTAATAGCAGGATGTGGGGGGAAAAAAATACTTGGATTTTTTTTCCTCCAATATCTGATTAATCAGATTCCTGTGCATTGGAATGGGACTTTTAATTCTTGGAAATGGAAAAAAGAAAAAAAAAAATGTTTCGCGTTTTTTAACTAATGCCTTTCTTTTCTCTTTCTTTCTTTCTTTTCTGTTTTGAGTTTGGGATAGCCATAGTTTGTGAAAAGGATTGTAATCTAAATTCTTGTACATGTGTAATCCAGATTTAATAAAATATGGATTACTACTGTAATAAAAATTATTTCATATTAGTATTGGAATCTCACGAATTTCTTAGTTTGTTTCCAATTTAATTTTATTATTTCAATATATTGCATTTCTTTTCTTTTCTTTATCTTTCTTTTTTTTTTTTTTTTTAATTCTGTATCAACTTTTAATAATATTTAATGATAGTATATTTCATGATTTTATTTCATCATGTGAATATTACAAAAATAAATTAATATATATTTACTTATATTTTAGGTTCTTGTGTATAATTCTCGCATTTGATCGCCTGTTTTCATACATTTTACACACTGTAAAAGAAAAAAAAAAAAAAAAATTCTAAAATAGGTAAAAATTTGTAAGATATTTGGGTAAAGCAATGTTCCAAATTGGAAAGTTCTGTTTATAACACAAAATGGGTCTGAAAGTCTATCTATTTTGAGTTTACAAACTTGTTATGTATGGTTCAGTATCTTGTTTTATATTTTTGTCTATAATAAATAAACACGTTGTAGAAAATATTGTATCACTCACCTCTTATAAAAAACTAAATCAGCCTGCGTAGATGATCTAAACAAAATGTAAACATTTTGTATGTACACGTATGTACTTGCAAAAAATAATCCCCAAAACAATTCTATCCAAAATTGGTCTCGTATCCAATTTAGGTTGAAATTTTGGGTTATAAACAGAACTTTTCAATTTGGAACATTGCTTTACCCAAATATTGTACAAATTTTAATCAATTTTAGATTTTTTTTTTTTTTTTTTACAGTGCAATTATTATTTTTATTTATTTATTTAATCATTATTATTATTATTATTATTATTATTATTATTATTATTATTTTTTTAAGTCTGATACTGACGGACAAGTGGGGCCAAAATTAATGGAAACTCTTTTTATTTACACGTTTTGTCAGATATTTTCAATGAATACTGAAACCTACACTGTGAAAAATATGTCTTATTTGCTACCAGAAGTTCTCTGTAACTTGAGAAAATATGTTCTGACAACGTTATTTTTTCGTAAATTACGTGAATTTTCTCAAATTGCAGAGAATTTCTGGCAGGAAATAAGACATATTTTTAACAGTGTAAGGAGATGTAAAGAATAAATTATGTCTTAAATATTTCAGTGTAGATTTTATCCCGGAAAAAAAAAAAAAAAAAAAAGGACCAGTATAAAATTAAGGGGAAAAAATCTGAGGTGGCTGCATGTGACTTTCCGAACCTAAAATGATAAACAGATGTTTAAACAAATTAAAGTTAAATATGTCGTTAAATAAATAATTATAACAGGGTATTTGAATATTTTTCCCCATACAGTATGTTTTTTTTTTTAATTTAACACTATTTTACTCCAAATAATTTGAGCCCATATATCACAATGATAAAGAAATTTTCGTTGTGTCCCTGTAAAAATCTATAAATACTAGATTCATGAAAATGTATTATATTGGTGCGACGGTAACTTATAACAAGTATATAAATTTGCAGCTTAATCGTATAAGGCGTTTAGAGGCTATCGCACGTTAAATAATTTGAACCCATAGACAATAATGATAAAGAATGTTTCTTTGTGTCTCTGTAAAAACGCTATAAGTGCTATATTCATGCACCAAAATCTATACAGTTTTTACAGCAGTGACTTATAACATGTATATAAATTTTTAGTTTATTCTAATAAGTCATTTAGATGCTATCGCACTTTATTTAATTTGAGCTTATAGGTCATAATGCTGAAAAAATTTCCTTTGTGTCTCTGTAAAAAAGTATAAGTGCTAGATTCATCAAAATTAATAGAGTTCGTGCTATGGAGGTTTATAACATGCGTACTAACTTTTAGCTTATTTGAGCAAAGCATTTAGACTTTATCGTATTCACTCACACACATACACGTACACACACATTGTATACATCGCCGTAAAAGTAGCAAAAATTAACTCCAAAGTCAACACCAAATTCTCAAAGTTGAATTTTTGTCATGGTTACAATACGTTTCACATTTTAAAAAATATAAATTGAAATGCGTTGCTGTTGTGATATGCGATTACAGTGCTTTTTTTACCATGTTTTTATTAACTTCTATCCTTGTTTGCTTGCTTGTATGTATGCTTGTTTGCTTGTTTGTCCGGTACAAATCTTGCAATCGAATTTTAACTAACTTCCATACTAGCTAGACATTTGAAACTTTCACAGTAGTTCAGAACCCGGTGACAACACAATACTTCGAAGTCCAATTTTCGAATTTTTGATTAGTTTTCTTATAATTAATTAAAATATGAAAATAATAACATCCTAATAGCGTTAAAATAGCCATTAAAATATTAGCTATAAGTTCATTTTCTTTCGACATAAAAATAAATACATTTAATTAAACGTGAACATTAAAAAATTAAAAAAAGTTAAATTATGCATCTCACAAAAATTGACGTCCTTATCACTTTAAAAATGTTATGCACATTGGTAAGAGCTCTATGATTCATCAGAAAATTTAAAACATGGTATATAAAAAGTTTTTTTTAATCTTATAATTATTTTATCGTAAGTTCCGGTTTCATTTCTATAGAAACAGAAGGTATATTCATAGCGATATAAACTTTTTTTTTTTTTTTTTTTTTTTTTTTTTTTTAACAAAATTGGGAAAAAAAAAAAAAAAAAATCAAACATATTTTCTTTGTAACGTGTAGGCTTTTTAAACAATGCCATGCTATCTTTAGAAAACTTCAGGGAATGGTGGGTTTTGAAAATCGCAAAAATCAACGGAAAACATCAATTTTTCGTTTTGTATATTTATTTTCCATAACTAATTCTGAACAATATTCAACAAACCGCATGCTTCTAAGTTGACATTTTCAAAAATTACAAGAGTTTAAAAAAAAAAAATAATGATCTGATTAAATGCCCTTTAAAATGTAAAAAGAAAATAAGCGGTATAGTCGGCGGAGATTAATCATATATATTTTTAACTTTTAAAATACTTTAATTTTGTTAAAACAATAGTAAAAAACATACAGTTTAAAATATATTGCCTTCTAAAATGTTTGACTGATAAATAATGATAACTGGTGAAATTTAATTTAAATGCTGTTTTCTATTAATGTGTTTTTTAACGATTTTCCCTTCTTTCAAATGTCTCTCGTGTCGCAATTTTGGCTTAAAATTAATAAAAATTGCTTTAAGATGTTTTATGTTACATTTCAGTGAAATCTGGGTATCCGTTTTAAGTTTCGCCTATATTTAGATTTTTAAGACTCTGTTTTATTATGCACGAGATCGAAATTGTCATGAAAAAATCAGTATATTTCACAAAAATTATTCTTAAAACTAAACTTCTGAACGAATAGAAAATCCGAAATCCAAATTTATTTAAAATATATAAATAAATAATAA
Organism: Salticus scenicus; assembly: GCA_963930645.1. Lineage (NCBI taxonomy): Eukaryota > Metazoa > Arthropoda > Arachnida > Araneae > Salticidae > Salticus > Salticus scenicus. Next base: position 21,114,465 of record OZ005659.1, on the reverse strand, counting down.
TCAAGCAAAATATGAAAAATATATGAAAAATATAAACGCTAGAGACATTTTAATTTAAAAAAAAAATATATATATATACATATATATATATATATATATATAACTTTTATTTTTATTTTTATGTTATTAATATTGTAATACTTCAGTGGATATACATACAAAATATTGAAACTTTTGCTGTAAAATTAAAAATATTTATTTATAATGCCCATCGTCTCCTTAACACACTATATTACGCACAACATAGTGCAATCAGAACAGAAAAATATTAAATACTACCTGATGAAATATCCGCATTTTTATTCAATAATTTTTAAGTGCAGATGCATGAAAGTTATCCAAAATAGCATTTTAATTATTTAAAATCCAAATTTACTGCGCTACTATTGTGAAAAGTCGAATATCGGAAAAATTCAGAAAGATATATGCCACAGAATAAGTTGAAATAAATTTGCTCTCAGATGAAAGTTTTGATCAAATTTCCGTTCTGAACCAATTGATGGTAACTTAATGTACGTTTATAATATTATTTTTTTTATATATATACATGAAATGATTGATGTATTAATATATTGATTCATTGATTTGATGATTCGTAGTTAACCAGTTGATTAGCTATTTGGGGACTGATACACTGATTGTTTGATTAAATGATGAATGTTTTGATGTATTTTAAAATTTTAATGAATATAATGTTTGTAATTCTGGCTTTTGGTATCAAATAAAAATCTGTACAAGGCAGATTTATTAGGGCAGGAGGACTATTTCTCACAGAACAGTAAAAAAGCGTTGTCTCCATTTTTCGGTAGACCATTTTGATAAACATAAAAAAAGAAGAAAAATCTGCAACATACAATTAAACAAAATAGGCCTCTTATCCAAAAATAAATATCTGTTTAAGACCGAATTTTCTTTCTTTCTTCCTTTATTTTTAATATTTAAATTTAATTTTTAATATTTTTTTATTCTAAAAGCGGTATCTGTAATAAAAGTAATTCAATGCGTATTAATTAACTCTAAATTAAGTTCTTTTACAACAATGTATACAATTTTTCGATAAGATTCCAAACCATTAACCACAATTAGGAATCGTTTCTGTTTCCTTTCCTTTTTCTGTTGTATGCTTTTTTTTTTTTTTTTTTTTTAGCCAGATCAGTATTTTTCAGCCTGGATCTCTTGCAGTACTAAACATCAAATTTCTCACCTGAGAACAAGATCAACAGACACCCAGACAGACAAGGGGGAAGGAGGAGATCTCGTCCCCATTTATGTGATCACACACGGATGAACCGACCCTCTCGGTTGGATGGGTCCGACACTACAAGGTGTGGGGGTTCGAACCCAGGACAGTTCCTAGCCAGGATTAAGACTTCCTCCCCTGTAGAAAATCACGCTTGGCTGAGTTATGGGATTTGGCGGGTTCGTGTTTACCAGCTGCCCAAACGACCCCCGCATATCATAAGCCGAAGCCAGAGGCACTTTTTTTAAGTGCGTCATATACATATTGGGACTGCGACCTCCAAGGTTTTGATACAGTTGATGACAGTGATTATAGAGGTCGACAGCGGGAACATATTTTTTGCTTGACTTTGCTCCGCTAAATGATATTTATCAAGAGAACTATTTGCAGTGTAATCGCTGTAGAAGAGGGTGTTTTTTATTTGCTTACGAACATGAATTATAAACCTGTGATTTCTTTTTCCCAAAAGTTTCCAGAAGTTTTCGTCTTTTGCTATTGGAAACTTCTTCTTTATTTCTTTATTTTATTTATTTCTAGAAAATATTCAATGTAGTTACCAATTGCCTCGCTTTTACTGGAGACTTATTGTACAGATTTTCGATGATCATATAAATGAAAAATTAATCTAAATAATTATAAGATAAAAAAAAAAAAAACTTTTTATATACCATGTTTTTAAATTTTCTGATGAATCATTACTAAAATACGCGAGGATAAAAAATAATATTTAAGCAATATTTAAGCACGCGGACTCAGTTCATTGAAGTAATAATAATAGTGAAAAAAAAAAAAAAAAAAAAAAAAAAAGTTGGTTTTAAAAATGAAATATTACTCCTTTTAGAACAAATTATATTAGCATCGTGAACTACATTAGCACTTATAAATGTGTATAAAATTTTTAAAGTGATAATGACGTCAATTTTTGTGAGATGCATAATTTAACTTTTTATAACTTTTTAACGTTCACGTACAATTAAATGTATTCGAAAGAAAATGAACTCGATTTTTTTTTTCAACAATTAAATTATAGCAAATATTTTAATGGCTGTTTTATTGCTATTAAGCGTTTATTATTTTCATATTTTAATTAATTAAAAGAAAACTATTTGAAAATCTGACTTCGAAGTATTGTGTTGTCACCGGGTTCTGAGCTACTGTGAAAGTTTCAAATGTCTAGCTAGTGGGGAAGTTAGTTAAAAATATTAAAACAGGAATAAACTACTACGTCAGAAACGCCAAAGAAAAATTATTGAGGTGCATACAGCTGTTTCGGTAAGAATCGAAGTTAATAAAAACATGGTAAAATAGTGGTTGCAAACCGTTGAAAAACTAATATACTGTGGCCATCACAGAAATTTCTAATATATCATTCTACATAAGGGCGCCGCCTATTGATTAACGTGCGCAAAAATTTAATCAACTTAACTTCCTACAATCAACATTTTATATATTTAATTTGGTGCAGTTTTTACCAATAGATGCAGAAGTATAGACATCTGTAAAAACCATAGAAAATAATATAAACGCCACTTGTACAATATGCATTAAACATAATTTTCCATAATGTATATTTCACATACCCAATTGTGTGTATTTATAAAACATAGAAGCTGAGATATCGCCTTTCCGTAAACGGAAAATATTGTATCAAAGCAGCACCATCTGATGGCTGATGGGCACCCAAATTGAATCAGCACAATTTTACATAGTATCCATCTCACATATCATGTTTGATATATTTATGCACAACAGCAGCAGATAAATAACTTTCCCTTAAACGATAAAATCTCAGTACAGTCGCACCACTTGTTGGGCGATATATCCAAAAAGTTCAGCACCAGTTTAAGTCAAGTTACACTGTTAAAAAAATGCAGAAAAAATACAGAAATTCTCTGTAATTTCAGAAAAAAAAGTCGTAAAATACGTTTTGTCTACGTAATTTTTCCGTAATTTACGACTTTTTTTCTGAAATTACAGAGAATTTCTGTATTTTTTCTGCATTTTTTTAACAGTGTACAACGAAATATCATATTTGATTAAATTCCATCATTGGTTGGTGGTATGCGGCTTTTACGAAATTTTGCTAGTACGCACAGAGATAGAGACACACGGACAGTTTCTTAAAATAGTTGAATCAGGTTCAATATCACTGTAAAAAAAATGCAGCCCAAATACAGAAATTCTCTGTAATTTCAGAAAAAAAGTCGTAAAATACGTTTTGTCTACGTAATTTTTTCGTAATTTACGCCTTTTTTTCTGAAATTACAGAGAATTTCTGTATTTGGACTGCATTTTTTTTACAGTGTACCTACCAATAAGTATTTAGACAATTTTAAATTTAGGCATTTTGTCAAATATCTAGAAAAGTTCTTTTGACATCATCTTGAAACTTTTTCAACGTAAAGAACACGTTATACCTCATATATTTCAGAAAACGTTGTGTCCTAAAAAGGAAAAAGGAACCAGTAAAAATTTAAAGAAAAAATCAAAATTTTGTATCACCCTGTAAAAAGTTATGCTTTAAATGCACTTTGAATGTAGCATATGATTAAGAGGAATTTTCTCATTATCTGTATAAATTTTTAAGAGACAACCACATATATTCATGGGGATATAATTTTTTTTTTTTTTTTTAAACACTACAAAAAATATTTCCACTTTTTTTAGTTATAACAGTAGGGTATTAGACCCAGAGCAAAGGCATTTTTAGAAAAATTGGCATAGTTCATTAGACACAGCATACTGCAATCAGAATGAAAAGAATAATTATAAGATAAAAAAAAAAAAAACTTTTTATGCACCATGTTTTAAATTTTCTGATAAATCATAGAGCTCTTATCAATGTGCATAAAGTTTTTAAAGTGATAATGACGTCAATTTTTCTGAGATGCATAATTTAACTTTTTATAATTTTTTAACGTTCACGTTTAATTAAATGTATTTATTTTTATGTCGAAAGAAAATAAACTCGAAAAATTTTTTTCGGCAACAATTAAATTATAGTTAATATTTCAATGTCTATTTTAACGCTATTAGGATGTTGTTATTTTCATATTTTAATTAATTATAAGAAAACTGTTAATCGAACTTCGAAGTATTGTGTTGTCACCGGGTTCTGAGCTACTGTGAAAGTTTCAAATGTCTAGCTAGTAGGGAAGTTAGTTAAAATTCGATTGCAAGATTTGTACCGGACAAACAAACAAACAAGAATAGACATGGTAAAAGTGAGCAGAATTTCAGTTTTTCTCATTTACAAAAAAAAAAAAAAAAAAAAAAAGATGATGATAGTTTTTTTTTATTTTATTTTTTATCAATATTTATTTACAATCAGTGAAAACTGTACTGCCATTGGGCACTGACTAAATCAAACTAAATTTGTGAGTGTAACCCCTTATAGTTCAGTTTTTATTTTCAGAGAACTGACATTCTGTTCATCCTATCTTTCATAATACTTTAAATTTACACGATATTTGTTTGAGGTTTTCATATAAGTTGTTCAATACATTTGGCTATTTAATTATGGAAATGAAATTTTTTAAAAACTAGCGCATGCGTAGATAAAAAGTATTTAGTAAAAATGGTCATATTTCGTAATACAGTAGAACCTCGATTATCCGAAGTAATTGGGGGCGAACTTACTTCGGATAATCGAAGTTTTCGGATAATCGAGAATTCATCAATAATCATCTAAAATATTTATCTGCACTCGTAGTTTGGAAAGGATGGCTTGCATACAAAAGGAATGTGGAAAAAAAAAAAACTTTAAAAATACATGTTTGTTAAGAGAAAATTTTGGATAATAGTAGAAAGTGAAAAAAAAAGTGAAGAAGAAACCGACTTCGGTTAACGGAGAGTTTCGGTTAATCGAGGTTCGGATAATCGAGGTTCTACTGTATATTTAACATTTTTTGCATTCTGATTGCAGTATGCTGTTTAACAAAGTATGTCAAATTTTCTGAAAATGTCTTTGCTCTGGGTCTAATACCCTACGTGTTATAATTTAAAAAGTTGATTATTATGATTATTATTATTATTATTATTTTGCAGTGTTTAAAAAAAGAAGTTATATCTCCACGAATATACACGGTAGCCTCTTAAAATTTATACAAATAACGAGAAGATTGTTCCTAATCACATTCTACAGCCAAAATGCATTTCAAGCATAACTTTTTACAGGGTGATCCAAAACATTTTTAATTTTTTTACTGGTTCCCTTTTCTTTTTCAGGACACAACTTTTACTGAAATGTATGAAGTATGACTTGTTCTTTACGCTACCAAAGTTTCGAGATAAATCCAAAAGAACTTTTTTAGATGTTTGACAAAATGTCTAAATTCGAAAGTGTACAAATGCTTACTGGTATATTTGAGATACACTACCAAAATGCGTAAATTCATGAAAAACTAAAGGTAAAAAATCTTCACGAATTAAATACCGTTTTTATGCATATAGAAGAATGTAAAAATAGCTAAAAGTTGGCAGCTATGCATTCAAGTATAGAATAATCCAAAAGTTATCAAATTCTTTCAAAAATTGATGAATTTACATTTATTAATTTTTCTTTTCCTTTAGGTTTTCTTATTGAATCTTTAATTTTGATAAATTAAATTCTAATCATACAGAGCTAAAATAAAGTAATAAACGAAACCTCTGATGAATATGATAAATCTTTCATTAAAATCGATCCCTACATATCTGTACTGATAAGTATAAAGGATTTAAGTCCAAAAATGTCGATTTTGAGTTAAGTACATAGTCAGACTCAGAACAAAATTCTCTATCGATTGGTATAAAGGATTTAAATCCATGTCATTTAGTCTTTGAGAAAATCCATTGGTAAAAAAAGATTCAAGTCAGAAATTTAGCATTAATCTTTCGTATAAAATATTTAATTCAATTTTTTCCTTTATTAAATGTAGATTGACAATCACTGAATGGTATAAAGCGTATAAACCAACATAATCCCTTTTTCCTAGTCGATTCTGCTCATTAGTTTTTAGTTAGTTTAACTGTATTTTTCGTCTCCTGAAAAATCAAGAATATGGACTTAAATCCTTTATACTTATCAGTACAGATATATGCGTGGCCATATTGCGTGATTTTTTATGTTTCAGTAATTCAATTAAAAACACTAACTTTGATAGTATTTATAGCAATATATGCTTTAGTTTTACAGAAAAAAAAAATCCTGATACTTAGAAATTCAAATAACAGTATCTGAAAATGACACGGTTGTGTATAAAAATAAATTTTTTTAAGGTTGTTGGTGATTATTTATATCTATTTTTCACTGTTTTCTGTCTACATAAGAAGAAGTGATGTATTGGGGAAAATTTTGGGATTTCATTTTTTGATGAATTTATACGTTTTGGGATATAAATTACATTTGACCATATTTTTAAATATATCTCTCTCTTTGTGTGTGTGTGTTTAAAAAAAAAATTATTTTTGTCACTGCATCACACGAAAAAATTAGTACCACCACACACTGAAGAGTCATAAGACAAAGTTTGAAGCGACATGCGACACATGCATGTTCTAAACAGTTCTCAGGAGAAGAAGTTGCATTTAGAGCATGCGCGTGTCGCATGTCGCTTCAAACTTTGTCTTATGTCTCTTCAGTGTACGGCGGGCCTTACACAGAATTCTACAAATCTTTGTGTTTGATTGAACCATGATATAAATTAGTAGCAATTAGATTTTGGCGTATATCGCACCTCTGTGCTATTATATCCCCCAGTTCAGAAAAACAGCTTCTGTATACTAAGCATCTATAATAAATGCGCCAAACTGTATATGTATAAAATAAATGTTGTGAGAAGCTATATGTTAATGCAATTTGTGTACATATCGGAAAACAAGTGTCGTTTCTTTGCTACAATTTTCTTCGTTTACGGGACGACTATATATCAGATTCTATAATGTATAAATGCAACAAAATTTATATCTGATATGGTTATTTTGAAAAGCTACGCTAAATTAATTAAGGTGCATGTCAACCGATAGTTGACAATGCTATTCTGTAATTTTCCCCATTTACCGAAAGAATATATTTTAGATTGTGTAGTGTATGAGTGTACCAAACTTCATATGTTGAGATGGCTTTTTATGAAAAGCTAAGCTGATTCAATTTTGGTGCATTCGACTAATCGGTGCATATCGGTGGCACTGTTATGCAATTCTTATCAAGATTTTAGTAGTTTTTTGCCCAATCAATATATTAGACGCAAGAGCATTATCGCGTTATGATTTTTATTAACCCCTTACCAATGTTAAAACAATTCAAATTAGGCTTCGGAAGTATTTTATATGAAAATTAGTTCTGTGAGAATGGAGTTACCGCCCCCCTCAACCCCCCGCTTCATTACCCTCAGGTAAGAACCGCCAAGCTGGCTGTTAGCAGTGTTATAACTCGTTTGCAAACTATAATTTGTGGTGATGACGGACACATAGAATAGGATTTATATGCCTGTAAACATTTGCATGCGAATAAGTACAGTTTTTCATGAAAATGTGTAGTCTGGTCGCGCACAGCGCCCTCTATCGACAAATAGCTTAATTATTATTTTTCCTTTACCAAAAAAAAAAAAAAAAAAAAAATCCCCCTTTACGAGAATGATTTTTTCGCAAACCGCGTTCAATTCTACCAATTCCTTCAAAATTACGAATTTTTTAAATGTCTACAGATTTATGGAACACTCTGTATTTATAACTGAAATTGAAAATAATTTTTCGGATTTGCATTATTTATAATATATAGTTTAATAATTAACTAAAATCGAAATTTCAAAATTTAGTCGATTTTGCTTATTTAAAGATCCACAATTTCTTTTCTTTTTTTTTTTTTTTTTTAATTATTATTATTAATGCACGGTATACAATAAACTTAATCAAAACTGGAGAACATTTTAGACAATATTTTAAATGCATAACTTCAGCATATAGCAAAACTATGCTATAACAAAAGTAAATTTCTTATTAGCATTAATGCACAAGAAAAACGGCTTATTCTGAATTAAACTCGGTATTCATAATGCAGTGAATCTTATGAATAGAACCAATTAATAATACCCTTGCAACACGTGTTCCCATAGGATTCTCTTTTCTGAGAGATGAATAGGAGACGACCTCTATTGACGATACACAGAGATATAGCTTTACAAAATTAAAAATTATTCATGAAGAATACATTATTACTTGTTTGAAAAAATCGATTAAAATGCAAGGGAAAAGACAAAAACTTTCAAGGTTTACGTTTATATGAATATACAATTTTTTGTAAATACATTATAAAAATGTTTAGCGTTAATTAAATGCCAGAGCAACATGATTTTAAAAGTTCATACGTAAATGAACATTATCAAATTAAGTAATTTTTCTCTGTTTAAAAAAAAAAAAAAAAAAAAAAAAAAATCTAAATTTATGTGTCTATATAACTTTTACGGACAAAACTATTTATTACCATTAGTGCAGGCAAACCGTATTTTGTGATAAGGCCTGATATTTTTTGATATACCACAATTTTATGGGTTCCTGGCAAAATTTTAATTATGGGTATTTGGCTGAAACTTTTGCTGACAGGTAAGATGGAGCTAAGCCTCGTCGATAGCTTCTGCGCTGTATTACATTTTTCAATTGTTTAAACTTGAAAAACTTGGGAGACTTAATATCAACTTCAAAATGGTTGGGGAAAAAGAAATCATTAATCCTCATTAAAGCTTGATTATACTCTTATTAGCAATACGTATTTTTTAATCAAAACTTTAATTTTTCATTAAGCTTACATATTCTAAGGTTCACACCACCAATGGAATTTTACTGGTTTAAAAGAACCAGAGGTCGCAAAATATTCAAGAAGTCACATTTTTTTTTTTATTATTTTTGCTGCACATATCAATTATTTTATGCAAAAACAGTACGAACACTAATTTTATGACATTGTAAACGCAAGCTGTCTGTGCTTTTCTGTTTAATTAGTACTAATTGTGTAAAATAAATTTAATTTTAGAAACTAATTTAAACAAATTAAAAATAGGTTTTTGGTAATAAGTAAAAGTCTTGGAATAAACACCATAAACTGTTAAAAAAAAAAAAAAAAAAAAAAAAAAAAAAAAAAAAATCGCAAAAATTATTTTGGATCGAAATAGAACATGACTCTTTATCAAGAGAACAAAGTAGGCACAAGTGCTGCAAAACACATCGACAACACACGAATCCGTTGACAGAAAACAAATAAAACTGAATGTCAGTATAAATATTGGTGTGACAAGGTGTTTTATTTCGACCCGAAAAAATTGCTGAGAGATTTTTACCTCTTATGGTGTTTATTCAAAGATTTTTACAAAGAGACATGTTTTGTTTCAACCCAAAACAATTATTGCGCATTTTTTGTCTTTTGGGGTTTTTATTCAAAGATTTTTACTATTATCGTGTTTTATTTCGACCCTAAACAGTTGTTGCTTTTTTGTATTTTATGGTGTTTATTCAAAGATTTTTTGAAAGGGTCATGTCTTATTTCGACCCAAAACTATTGTTGCGAGATTTTGCCTTTCGTGGTGTTTATTCAAAGTTTTTTACTATTATCGTGTTTTATTTCGACCCTAAACAGTTGTTGCTTTTTTGTATTTTATGGTGCTTATTCAAATATTTTTTGAAAGGGTCATGTCTTATTTCGACCCAAAACTATTGTTGCGAGATTTTGCCTTTCGTGGTGTTTATTCGAAGATTTTTACTATTATCGTGTTTTATTTCGACCCTAAACAGTTGTTGCTTTTTTGTATTTTAGGGTGTTTATTCAAAGATTTTTTGAAAGGGTCATGTCTTATTTCGACCCAAAACTATTGTTGCGAGATTTTGCCTTTCGTGGTGTTTATTCAAAGATTTTTACTATTATCGTATTTTATTTCGACCCTAAACAGTTGTTGCATTTTTGTATTTTATTGTGTTTATTCAAAGATTTTTATTTATTACTTTTTAATGCCGGTCCTCTTTTATAGATTTTTGGTAATTGCAGTAAAAATCACACACACACACACAAAAATGTTATTTGAAAAAGAAAAAAAAAGTTTCAGGCCAAAACAGTTAAACATAACCCAGAAAGAATGCAGTGACGCAATGTAACAGTCTGGAAAACAGTATTGATACAGAGCATTAAATATGGAGGAAACTTGAAACAGTTAAAAGTTTGTTTTAAATACATAGATTTTGATATCAAAAAGGATATTTTTTTTTTATAAACATAATATCAAAATATATTTGTTTCCTTTCTCCATTCAAATAGAAAAACGAAAAATACAGGTTCATAATAAATAAATTAAAAAATAGGCGATAAACTTGTTGTCTATGTGTGTGATTTGGACGACAAATGTTGATGTGGCAGTAATTGTTGCTATATCGTCATACTGGCGTGAACGTCATATATTACACAGAATAAATTTTTATCTAGATTATGACAGAAATATGTATAACCTGTATAATAGCTATCGATGATAGTTAAATCTTCGATTCCTTGAATGAATTTTAATAAATGCCTGACCTTCTGAGTCATTTAAATCAGAATAAAGACAATTTCCTTTTAAACGAAATCTGATAAAGAAAAAGAAAAAAGAATCTGAAAACAAATGTGCAGGAAGAAGATGTACCTCTTTTCTCGGAATTGAAACAACAAATTTGTAATGAAAATAGAAGAAATCATAAACAAACAAAATTAATGTTAACGGTTTTATTTTACGTGTTTTTTAAACAATATTTAATTTGATGTGTAGAGAAAATTTTGAAAATAACAATTTGAGACCTGTTTTTTATATTTAAAATTTTGAATTACTATTATTTTTAGTATCTCAATGATTAAATAATTGCTAATTAAATCACTCAGAATTTTGTAATATGTTTAATTCAATATTCTGCCATCAGAAACATGTTCGTGATTGTGCTACAAATGCATATAAACACCGCAATGTTTACATCTCCATGGTTACCAACTTTTCAAATTTTTAAATCAGATTTATCAGTTATCACCACCATTTTTTAAAAAGAAATATTTTCACCGTTTAAATTAACTAAAAATATTTATGAAATATTTCTGGTGTGAAGCCTGTCCTGAAAAACAGGAGTATTAACAGTTATCTATCTCATATTTTTTAAATGTTTCGATGTATGCCGATTTTTACGTGAATTGTACTAGTTTATGTAAAACCGTTTGTATATAAAGTCTATCGTGATACAACATCTGGCTTGATATCGTCTGCGTGGAGGTACAGTTATTGTTATTTTGAATAGGGAATCAGATCTCGCCTTGCGGATTAAGCTAAAAGCTTTTATACGGTGTCCCGGTTTCATTCAACTGTATACATTTCAAATAGTGTAATCAAAATGTCTTTGCGAAACCCTTTTTACATATATGAAAGGGAAAAATTATGCCAGTTATTTTAAATGTATTTTTCCAAGGAGGAAGACTTCTCAATAAATTATGTTCTGTAATTTAAATGCATTAAAAGTCTGTTATGAATTCCAAACTTGTTACTTTATGAAACAGTTAAAAATTTAGTATATTATTGTAGTAAATATATATATTGTATATATATTGTAGTCATATATTTTTCCTATTTCTAAAGAAATATGCTGTTTGATTATCCCAACATCCCACTGTAGAAAAAAAAAATAATAAAAAATAAAAAAATAAAAAATGGAAATACAATAAAAAATTCTTGAAATATCTTTCACAGCCCTCAAAAAATTAAATTACAGTATTTATCGCTAATGTGCTACCTGTGTCATTCTTTTTGTTTGTTTGTTTGTTTATTTGAACCGTTGAATTTTTCGACCAACTTCATCGTCTGCTTAAATAAATATGGATGGATGTACCATAATTTGTGGTAACTTTCATATAGTCAACAGCAAAATTATTAAAACAGACATCCACATTTTTTTTTTAAGTTTAATTGCTAATTTTTATTATCATCTTACTTTTTTATAAATAGCATAAAGGCTAAGATAGAGAATCGACAAATATTCACTTAACAAAACAATATTAGTTGCCCATCTTTTAAATAGAAATTATTTCTACTGCTTCAATAATTTTGTCGCCAACTGTAATTAAAAAACAAATAGCCGTAGAATTTCGATATTAGTAATGGCTCTGCATATACGTATGTACTTGTACATGCGTCGTCCTTATTCACGTATCTCGCTTAGCTTAAAAGGAAAAAAAATCATTTACCTGGCTTTTTTTAAAGTAACATTTTTGATGAATATCCATAAAATTTAAACAGAAAATTAAATTTGAATGTATGAACATTTTATGTTATGAATTACGCATACAGATGGACTGAATTCACGATTGAGTTTATATTAAAAAATACTAAAACGCAAAATAATAATAATAATAATAATAATAATAATAATAATAATAATAAGATAATACGCAATAAACATTACGTTAAGAAGAAATTTTCTAATAAAAAGTTAGATAAGTTCATTGTAAGATAAGTTTGTGATTTGTATTGACATGATGGGAGAGTTAAGGCAGATTGTCTAAGCAAAAAGGTCTGTTTGGAACGCCCTCCATAAAGGTATTTCTGAGGAGTCTAGCACATATTCAAAGAAAACTACTGAACACCCCTAAGGTAAAACAGAGAGAAAAACTGTAACTATTTTTATGCCCAATATTTTTCTATTCAAGGACAGTAATTTAATTAAAGACATTTCATCTCTTTTGAAGCACTCTCTGTCTCAGTGTATATGTTGCTTAAAATATGTGCTGCTCCCTTTTTTCTATACTTTGAACTGTTTGAGTCAGCAATTACAGACTTTCTCTCCCGCACTTAATCAATGTATATGTATCACTTTAATATGTAACTTCCGACAATGTAGTCAATTAGTAAGGAGCTCCGTTAAATGCTCCTGCATTAAAAAATGCTTTATATACTCATAAAATACACCACTTATGTAACCTATTTAACCAAGAAACACATATATAACACAACCTTAGTCTATTTTCAGATATAGTTTCTAGTACATATATGTTCTTCCTGGATCGCTTCCAGATAATGGATAGACAATGCTGTGGACTGACATAGAAGGTGAGTACAAATCTTACCTTCCTTAATAACTGACGATTTTTACTGTGAAATAATCTGATATATTTATTTAACCAGCTGTCTAATTATATTTAACCATATATATATATATATATATACATATATATAAATACAATTTATTCGAGTGTATGATTGAGTTGCTCTATGTGCCACCTTCATAAATAATTATTAAATAATTATAAAAACCCCGAGAAATTACGCCGATGAATACGACTAATGTGTTGTCGCGTTCTAACGTAGCATTCACGGATTCTAAACATAAATTATTGCGTTATTTTAATCATAACGCGTAACTTATTAGGTTGGAATCATAATTGCTGACGATGGTTAGTCATTATTGTTTTAAATTAACCAGAAAAATAGGCTTGTCTGGTTGTTAATTCTCTGGTTATAACCTGCAATCTTTAATCTGTCAGAGCTTTTATAAAGTGTGCCCACATGAAAAGGAGACCTTAGCTGTAGCGGCGCTATATCAAATCCCAGTGAGTTAATGTGTTGGCTGATATATGGCATGGTATTGTTGCTTGCACATGCACAGTTAACGGCTTCGCATCAATATCCTCATTGCTGGAGAGTCATTTCCGCAGTTCGTTGCATGATGGATTCCTCCAGATCAGCACAAAAAGATCGGTTGTGGATGAGCTCATACGGCAGAATCGCCGGATCACCACACGTGAAATTGCTGTTGAACTGTCGATAAACAAAGGAACTGCGCCGCATCACATAGTCCACAAAAAGCTTCGGTATGGCAAAGTTTGTGCACAATGGGTGCCCAAGCATCTCCCAGAGAATCAGAAGACGGACAGAATGGATGTTTGCCTGACCCATCTGTTGAGCCATCCACACCCTTCCTACGCACTGGGATCAGTGTATCAAATGGCAATTATTTATAGTTGTACTATACCACATGAACTGTAATTATAATATTGTTATTAAAATTTCTTCACATATAACTTTAGTCTCCTTTTCATTTGGGAACACCTTTTGTGCTGATCTAGAGGAATCCATCATGCAACGAACTGCGGATATGACTCAATGAGGATATTGATGAGGATATTGATGCCAGCAATGAGGATATTGATGCGAAGCCGTTAACTGCGCATGTGAATCTAGCAATACCACCATGCCATATATCGGTCAACACATTAACTCACTGGGATTTGATATAACGCCGCTACAGCTAAGGTCTCCTTTTCATTTGGGCACACCTTATATTAGCAGAACATCTCGTTTAATGGCGAAGCATTGCTTTGTTGGAAAATTTAATGCAATATTTTAATGGTCAATGCTAGTTGAGTTTAACGTCGCAATGTAGCTACGCATTGGGCAGTTAGCATCTGTTTGGGATTCATCACTAGGCTGGTCCGAAATCACGCCATCCTAATTTTGAGCATTTGAGCAGCGGATGTCCCTTGCAAGAATAATTTTTTTTCTTCTGGAGGTTTTGTACCCTACAAGTTTTAAACCAATGGTGTGTTACTTTAAATATTTAGTTTTGCATCTTTAATAAGTTTGTCAATGAGAAAAATATCAATTAAAAAACATCTGTTGTAAATTTTCACTCAAAAAAAAAAAATAAATAAATAAAAATAATAATAATAATTATTATTATTATTATTAAATACAATGCATCAGAAAAAACATCTTCTTTAAGGTCTCAATACTCATAACCGAATATGTTTTAATATGTCTAATTCTAATATATTTAATAATGGTATATAATTCTACCTTTAATATTATACTTATGTCGCCAGCTCTCTTATACAGTCGAACCTCGTTAACGTGAACACTGTTAACGTGAATTACTTTTAACATGAATTGTTTCCACAATCCCCGTCAAAATGAAGATTAATTTAGTTATATGAAGATTAGTTACTGATAGTATGAACTACTGATAACATGAAAAAATTTTTTATCCCTCTTGAGATTCACGTTAACGGGGTTCGACTGTATTTCATTTTTTCTCATTGAGAATTATGAAACAACTTTGTGCAAAACTTTCAGTAAAAGGATTTCCATAATGTAGGGTGGTATTATAATAAGAATTTAATTTTTATCCCTTTTGTAACTACACACATAATTTGTACAGGTAATTCAAACATTTATTACAGCTTTTTGATAGGATGAGAATTATTCATCTTATAATATTTTTATACGCCTTTTGATGATGCTTCATTGTTAGCTAATTTGACATTTTAGTTAAAATTTTTCATTTTGGCTGTTTTTCATTTACGATATGCTTCTGTTTTGGAGGTTTTAAATATCTTAATTTTGAAATCTATATTGTTTAAAACTTGTAGACATGCATAATTAAAACTGTAACATAGAACTAATATCAGTATGCTGATTGATTATTCACACAATTTCCCTTTTATCTTTTTGTTTACTAATGAAAGCATTTTTAACTTACTGACAAAGTCATTTTCCTCCCATTTTTGAAGAAATTTCATGCATACACATATAGGAGAAAAATAATCGAGTTTTAGATTTTCTATAAATCAGAAATGCCCCTTTGATTCTCATGAATCAGGCATGAGAATTTTCCGCGGATCCGCGATTTTCCGCTTTTTTGTGATTTTCGTTAATTTCGCGATTTTTTATTTTGTTAAAATCAAACTACAATAACGATCAGTGTTCAAACGCTCCACGAAAAACTTTAGATTATCAATGTTTTTCCATCCAAAATATAAATGTCAATATTCATTTTAAACATGCTTTATCATATTCTATAACATATAAAAGAACAGAATTATTCAGTATTTCTCAGTCATGTAATTTTCTTTGTCCTCCCCCCCCCTTTTTAATCTCTAACCATCGCCAATCAAACATTCTGTAGGAAGCCTTTTATATTTGAATATTTATCCATCCACAACAAAAATGTCAATATTAATTTTTAACTTACTTTATGATATTCTAGAACCCATAAAGAAGAAGAATTGTGTTTAATATTTCTCACTCATTAACTACTTTTTAACCCCCCCCCCCTTTCCCATTTTCCACCATTAGTCAATGTTATTAAATGTTGATTGCTAGCTAATGTTTTTTTTTTTTTTTTTTTTTTTTTTTTTTAAACACATGTTCTATTGTGCTGATGTGTTATTCTTTTAATTTAATTTGTCACTTTTAAAATATTTTGTATAGTTTTTTCCTGAGAGCTTTATTTTTTCATTTGAAATAAATATTATGAACACATTTGTATAGTTTTCACCGCACGCGTTATTTTTCATTTGAAATTAATTTTATGAACACGCGTGTTTCCTCTTTTTTTAATTTTCTGCACTCTCATGCCTGCATGAATGGATGGTAGGGTTTTACGTGGCACTAGTGCTGCGCAGATGGGCAATTGGCGACGGTCTGGGACACACCCGCTAGAAGTGGTCCTGAGACATGCCATCCCAATTTTGATCTTCCACGAAAGGGATGGCTCTCCCGCTTCGGTGACCCCCAGAGGTATAATTTTTGATGGGAACATGGAGGACATTGTGGCCACGACAGATTTTACGTGCACCAGCCACCATTAGTGTACACTGCGTTCTTTGGCCGGCTCGAGTACCGAACCCGCAATCTTCCAATTACGAGGCCGGCGCTCTACCGACTGGGCTACCGCGACCCTTTTTGTGTAAGGAGTTTCTATTATTGCATGAGACGGCGGCAGCCTGATCAGTATAGCACCGAACTCGTAACTGGACGATTGCAGGTTCGATACTCGAGTCCCCGAAGACCGTTAAGAATGGTCATTAGCCCTTTGCGGCGCAAGACAATTCGGATCATTTAAATTATACTGCCACCGGAATTCATAAACTAAACTAAAAGAAATTTTTAATTTTAAGGCTAAAAAACCGGCCTTTTCTGATATGTTACAAACGTAAATTCTTGCTAAAAAATTTCCGGGAGGAATTTTTGCAGCTGGATCTTAAATTTTACGTCCTCGCAGCGAGGACAGCGCGCGTTAAGGGATTAGAGCACGTAAAATCCGTCGTGGCCGCATTATCCTCCATGTTCCGTACAAATAATGCCTCTGAAGGTTCCCGAAGCGTGGTAGCCATCCCCTCCGCTGAGGATCAAAATTGTGAAGACATCTTACTGGACCACCCCTAAGGACGAATCCTCGACCTTCACCAATTGCCCCATGCGTAGCTATAGTACGACATTAAAACTCAACCTGTTCTATCATTAAATATCTATCACAAAATTAGGTTCAAATTCTTATTCTCGATCCATTTTATGAGATTCGTAAATTTTGTCAATAAATAAATAATAAATAAGTAAATAAAATTTTTTTTTTGGTCCTGAATCTTAAAAAAAAAAAAAAAAAAAAAATCCTAAATATGTCAAAATATAATTGCAAAAACAGCTTAAAAATACTGCTTAATACTACCAAAAAAATAAATAAAAAATAAAAAACGACCACCGTGAGTACACTTCGGCTTTTCAGGTTTCAAAATTATAGGTTAGTAGAATATTGTTGAATACATCGATCGACATGTAAACAGCTTTGAGTGAATGCATATAAATCATAATTTTCTGCATCACTGCTTCGTGTATCAGGGTGGCACGATGGGGTGGTTTGGGTGACTCCTCCTCTTTCACAGCATGCGCTTGCTCGCCACCCGAGTTATGATTGCTGAGGTATGTTATGGAACGATAAGTGCTTTCTCTACCATTGGTGCATTCCGGGGTTATGATTTTATGAAGTCTTCATATGCACCACCAACCAGAAAGCAGAGGGTGAAGGGTGGCTCAGTATGTTAAAAGAACAACTGAAGTGAAAGGAGCAAGAGGTTATCAAAGGGAAAGCATAAAAATTGAAATTTTCATTTTATAAATCGAAATTATTAAAAGAGAAGTTTAAATAAGTTTGTGATTTCGCAGTTTTTTGACATAACCAGCTGATACTTCAGTCTGTTACCACTTAGTTACTGCAATTATTGTGATTCAGAAGATTCATTGGAAAAAATATTAGTTTAACAAATAAAACAATGACGTGATAATATCCATGTTTTTTTTTTTTTTTTTTCTCAAACACTATTTATTACAATAGCATTCTGAACTAACTCTACGAATTCCTCCCCCACTTTTTTTTTACTTTCCGAACATACATATGTAAGGAAAGTATTGTAATTACGTCAAGAATCTGACATTGAGATTTTGGTGTTTCTATACGTTTTGAGGTTCCCTGAGTGCATTTTTGCTATTTCTACAATGATGTATAAATGTGTGTGTGTATGTATGTATATGAGTGAACACGATAGCGCCTAAATGCTTTGTTCAAATAGGCTGAAATTTGGTACGTATGTTGTATGTCAGCATACCACGAACCCTATTGATTTGGGTGAATCTACCGCTTATTGTTTTTTGCAGGGACACAAAGGAAAATTCTATATCATTATGGCCTATGGAGCCGAATTTTGCAATGTGCGATAGCGTCTAAACGCCTTATTCGTCTGAGCTAAAAATTTATAGACATGTTATAAATCACAGTCCCACGAAGTGCATAGAGTTTGGTGAATCTAGCAATTATAGTTTTTTACAGGGACAAAAAGAAACATTTTTTTATCATTATGGTCTATAGCCCCATAAATATTTTAAATTTTAAAGTCCGATAGCGTTCAAACACCTTATTCGATTAAGATGAAAATTTATACACATGTTACAGATTACCGTCGCACGAATTGTGTATATTTTGGTGAATCTAGACCTTATAGATTTTTACAGGGACGCAACGAAAAATTCTATATCATTATGATTTATAGGCTAAAATTATATGAAGTGCAATAACGTAAAATTAAACAATGGGGGTAAATACTCAAACATCCTGTTATATTTTTCACTTTTTCTCATTTAACTACTTGTCTTACTTACAACCGTTCATTACTTAATGTTCGGAAAGTCGAGTAGAGTCACTCCAGATTTTTTTACTCTTGTTTTACTGTATGCCATCTGTCTTTACCTATGATGATTCTGGAATCAAATGACACGTATTCGAAATAATCTGATGTGGCACACACACACTACTTTCTCCTACTCTACATAACTACAGACATATATTATTATTACAGTTTAAGAGAAATATAAAAGACAGTTAGAGTTAATTACAGTTAAATTACAATTAAATTACAGTTTCAGAGGCATATTATTACAGTTTAAGTGATACATAATAGATCTGTCTTTGAACATTTACGAATCCTTTTCAATAACTTTGAAATACAAATTTCATCTGAGTGTGTGGCGGTACAACTCCCACCCCTAAATCTTTCCGCTTTTAATGCTCGAGTCTCATCCCTGTTATTCTGAGAACACCAGTAACATAGATGCAGAATTTTTCTAATTTTTAAATCAGATTTATCACTACATATTATAGTCCTGTGCGGGTCGAATAAACTTGATCAGCAGCTGACCCGAAACCGCAGCCTCTGACCCGCGACCATACCCACGACCCGCAGAAAACTGTTATTTAATATTTTAGAGAATAAATTATTACATATATATTACAAGTTTTTATTTATATTAAACTTAGTGTATAATTAATATTGTATTAAAAATAACTAGTCTAATTATAAACAAAACTTTAGTGTATATAATATAACAAATTATCTTGTGCATTACATTTACATAAAAAAAAAAAAAAAAAAAAAAAAAAAAACACTCTGTTTAATATGTACAATACATAAAAGAAGTAAATTAAGAGGAAGCAAATATACGTTGGAAAACAAACAATTTTCGCATATAATGTTTTAAACGTCATTTTTGCATTTCTTTTTTATGAATTAAACTTATGTTATGAGTCAGTTTGCTTTAAACTGAAATGAAGGAAGAGAATGTCATCCAATCTCAGCATTCAAAAAATTATATTAATTTAAAAAAAAAGAAGTATAAATAATCTGGTGTGTCACTCACACGACTTTCTCTTACCCTGAAATTTAATACTATAAATACAGGTTGGAGATAAGAGGTAAGATAACGAGTACTGTTATGTAAACCTATGTTAAACAATTCAAATTAGGCTTCGGAAGAGTTTTATATGATAATTAGTTCTGTGTGAGGGGAGCTACCGCCCCTCTCAACCCCCGTTTCATTAATGCACCTACATTTATATAGAATTTAATTCGGTTGTTAAAAAATAATTCCGTTTTTAAAAAATAATTTATTAAAATAATTTTTTAAAAAATTATCTTTTATGATAATACAGACGATTTCCATATTAGAGAAGTAGTATAACACTAAATTTTTTTTGTTAAAAATGAAAAAAATCGATAACTTTATTTTAAATTATAGCAGATCGATTGTTCAACCATTCGTTTAAAAGGTTTTGGCGATCTTTTTTAAAAGATATCCATCCTGAAAATTTATTCCCGGGAGGAGGGGGGGGGGGGCGAGGCTCCTACATACACACAAAAAAAAAAAAAAAATCCCAGTTGACTATCTCTATTACAAAAAATATATATACATTTCAATTGGTTTAGTGCAGTCTATAGATATTAAACTCTACTTGCCTGCAATTTCCCCCATAGACGTAATGTATTTGAATACTTTTGAGTGTCCCTGTACACGAACCATTTGCTTCATCTCAACGAAAAGCTTACATATATATATATATAACCTAATTCTTTCATGCACAAAAAGTTTTAGTTCTTAGTTTAAAATTCACTCGCTTTTATAGGAAATTTAACTTTAGAAATTTGTCACTTCACGGATTAAATGCATGAAGTTGATAGAAAATCAAAAGTCTTCAAGTACCGAAGATGTCTATTACGGGTTTTCGAATGCTGGCTGTTTAATATTTTATAACAACTTCATTTTGTCCTTTGGGATGGACAATTTTCTTTAGGCAGTTCGACATCTGTCGAAAAAAAAAAAAAATAAAATAAAAAATAAAAAAAATGGTGCTTTTGTATCTGCTTATAGACATAACAGATTCTGTGGGGAATATGAACCGAATCCAGAATTCTTCGCTAAACTCTAAGAAGAAGAAAAAAATCGTGTCGTTTTATGCAAAATATTCACGTTTAGAAGAATTTTCTACACAGAGGCGGTTCCCACATTTTTTAGACGATTTTGTTTCGCTATAAAAAAAGTTATCTGCATGTTTTTTTTTTTTTTTTAATTGCAACTATATTTTTGAAAGTATAAATTATCGTCTGCTACTTGAAAGATTTGTATTCATGCAAAAAACCACTTTTAAAGATCAAATGATGGTAGGCTGTGCTTGTACTCTTTTCGAAGAAAATTATTTGTATATTGTACTTAAAAAAACGCTGTGAAAGCCATCGTTTTTCGATATATAAAGCTAGGATATGGTAATATTGTCAACAAGAAAGGGGAAAAATGGCAAAGTTCGGTTTCAAGTGGAAAATTTGTTCCAAATACATACCTAAGAGAAAAGCTGAAAGTTTCGAATGCTGCAAAAGGAAGATCTTTAATGTTAAAAGAAAATCCGCCAAATCAAAGGACAGTTGCAAATTTATTGAAATGCTCAGTTTCAACTGTAAACAAAGGGATTAATGTTAATTTGAATTTTTAAAAAGTCGAAAAAAGTGCAATATGCATCGTCTTTCTTTACTACATATCGCCAAATGCATGAACGCGCGGAATTCATGATGAGAAATATTTATCAGTACAAAAATGGAAAAATGTTGTTGTCCCAGCAGATGAATCTTGGGCGTATCAAAACGATTTCAATACAAAGAGACCCATCATCAAAGAGGAGAAAAAAATTTAAAACTTGATTCAAGAATGTAAAGAATGTTTTCAAAAGGAATTTATGATTGCCTTTAGTTTTGCATATTACGAGGTAAAAGAAAGAAGAAGTAGGGAGAGAGAGAGTGGAGAAAAATGTAAAGATTAACTGAAATATTTTCAGGAACATGTTTTATCTCTAATTTTTAAATATGAAATACATTCTCTTTACCCACAGTATCATCAATCGGTGAAACTGCATCAAGAAAAAGCAGGCAGACGAACGTCAAAATAAACTGTTAATCTCCTGAAAATAATAATAATAATAATAATAACAACAGAAATAGATATCAATGTCATAACCTTCACTGATATCCCTGTTAAATATCCTGGTGTATCACTCATGGATTTCTGCACTTTCGAACTTTTAAAAAGCGGATTGTTCAAACATCGACCTGAAACCCACCTCGGACTTAAGAAAGTTGTTCAAAAGGAATGAAATAAAATATCTCGTCCGATACTGCAAAAAAGCTTTGTTATTAAAAAAAAGATGGCATGGAAATATAGTGAACAATACGGTTATTAAATAGAACAGTTAAAACACAAAAATTTTAGGTAAAATTGAAAATTGTCTCAAAAATGTGCGAAAAGGCCTCTAAAAATTCCAGAAAGAAAAATAAAAAGCTTGCATTTAATATTGTCCTTTTTTAAAAGGCAAATATTTAAAGTGAGATTGATATTTTTGATAATAAAAAATATGTCTAATGCATATTAAAATAAATCCATATAAATAACGAGAAGTGTCTCTCTCTGTGTGTGTGTCTGCGCTCTGGTGCTCACACTACCGATCGCAGAGCTACAAAACTTGGCATGTGGGTATGTGGGACCCTGTAGCTGTGCACCTCACCAAGATTTTTTCGAAATTTGATATTTTTGAATTATTATTATTTTTTTTTTTCTTTTCAATTTGAAATATTAGCTTCTATGTTTCATTTTTCATAAATTTATCCTTCCATTGTAATGATCTGCATATCTAAGCAACGGCTATTACGCTATTTATTTTTTATTTAATACATTCGTTTGAAGATGAAATCTATTTTTCTCTCTTTAATTTATTTATTCAAAATAAAATGGTAATTCAGTAGAAAAAATTAATATACTTCATTTAAAATTTAAAAACTTATTTATAACAATTATCTTTATATATAATTTTTATAGTATAACAATTTTTTATTCTGAAAAAAAAAAAAAAAAAAAAAAAAAAAAGAAAAAAAAAAGATAGTATATAGTATAAAAGAATAAAACTGATTAAAATTTATTTGTTTTTCATGAATTTAATCCCTTTTAAAAGAAATCTACTTTTTATTTTATTATATTGGTCGGAATCAGATCGTAATATAGTGCAAAATACATGGTTCAAAAAATTAAATATTTAATAGATGCTGAGATACAGTCATCTTTAAAATCGCATTTTTTAAATAATAACAGATCCACCTTCGTCGATAAATACCCACATTGAAGTGCCCGGGAAAGACCTTTCTGCAGGCAGTGGGAATCTGGACCCGATGCAGTGCAGGTGGAGAAAGAGATGCCGTAGGCAGCGGGTACCCGAAGCAAGATTTAGAGCGATATGATTGTCATTTTTTTAGTTCTTATTTTAAATTTGATGTAAGAAATAAATACTGGTCGAATTCTTTGGAAAATTCATTTAAATATACTGATCAACGAAGCGGGCGGAGCCTGCTAGTAAATAAATAAAATAAAGTTATTTGTGGAGTAAAGAATTATCAGCATGGGAAGGAAACCGCTTATACCTCATTATTAATAATAATAATAATAATATGTAAAATTAATAAATAATGACTCCGAACTACCAATGTGTTTTGTTTTATAAAATAAATTTTATAATTAATAAAAATCGTCTACAGCACTGCGTTATTATGTACAGAACAGACGAAATTTACAACTTTCACTCCGATATGTACATCGATCAAATATCAACTATAGCTTATTATCAGTTTACGAAGCATTAGCAAAGGACCTAGATTCAGTTCCTCATATTTTCACTTTTCCCCCTTTTTTGATATTTTTGAATGTAAATCTCATAAAAGCCCTGATATATATAAAAGAAATTCTTAAATAAATTGATATAAGAAATATATAGCAAAACGAAAATGAGTGGGTCATGGATCACTAAAGTACGTAGCGGACATTTGGCTACGGTCTGAGATTTACCCCTTAGTGGTGTTCGTAACATTATCATCATGATTTTGATCGTCGATAAAAAGGGTAGCTCTCCTGATTCTGTAAACCCCAGAGGTAGTAACTTTATGAAAAATGGGAAGCATGCCACTGATGATAAAACGAAAGTAAGAGGTTACATGATCAGATGCAAGTCAATCAAATAGGTAGATTGTTAACACTTTCGCGACCGCAAGTTTTTGACTTTTTGACTGTAAGGTCCGCCTGTAGGCGTTATTCTCCAAAGTTAAAATATTTCAGAACAAAATTTTCTGTGTCCACATTTATATTACAAATGGATATACATTATAATTATATTTTTAATAATCAAAGAATTTGTATCCATAGTATATTTCGTTATAAAAAATATGAATATAATGTAACCACGTTTCCTACGCCTAGCAGTGAAGACGAGTCGAAAATCTTGGTGGGTTTCCAAGTTGACCAACAGGTTTGAATTTAGTAAACATCCAGTCATTCGGTATTCCCTTATCGCTTATTTTCTCTCAACGAAAAGCTTGTCTCCCCTATTTTACTAGTGGACTCGTTGAATCCGCACTTGCGCAGAGGCTTCCATGGTCGCAAGAAATGTAGTTAAAGAGTACTGGGTATACACTTAAGAAATAAACAACATACAAATTACGAAGAAACGCCCACTGACGGAGTTACAGATTTTCAAATGACGTGAATCTACGTCCGCGGTCACGAGAGTGTTAAGAGATGAGTTTCCGTAAATTTACATCATCAGTTGCCCGCTGTGTAGCTATAGTGTGACGTAAAACTCACACAACTCAACCCCTCCCCCCCCCCCCCATCATAACTCTACTCATTGTATGCAAAAAAGAATGGAGACATAAAGAAATGCAGGAAAAGCTTCTAGTTATATAAATACATAAACTTCTAAAAAATTTTAATGCCAATATTTTCCGTAATTTAGAATAATGGAACTCACCGTATTTGGGGATATTATAATTCAAGAACGACCGACACATGGTTCTATAAACCAACAGGGAAAAAAAAAAACACCAAAACTTCGGATTACAATCATTTTTACCAAAATGTATTTCAAGCATATAACGAATTTCAAATTTCTCACGCCGATGTGTAAAATGGTATTATTCATTTTGTGGTATTATTCAAGACGCGTAAAAACGCGGCTTGAGGGGTCTGGGCCTTCCTCTTAATCTTTGGAGTCATTTGAAAGAGGGAATAAGTCACCGTGCAGTGTGTCGCTTTCATAGCCAAACGATATGCTGAATGACGCACTCACGATACATAGATAAAATAAGTATATCCTAATCTTTTAACTGTATCCGTAACTAAGAGTAAGTAGAAAAAAAATGTATTTCGGAGGGATCAAAAAGATGCGAGGGACATACAAAAGTGGTGTGTATATAATCCTCGAACATACACACATACAATGTAACGTTCCATTTACTGAAGGTGGCTGCATAAAAGGGGGCATACAAGCAATAACAAAGATGTGTGGCCATTTTCGCATCTGCCGAAAGTGCAGAAAAAATAAACACCCCCCTGTAACATTTTAAAAAAAGAAAATTTCGTTTATAAAAGAATACAAATTTGTAAGTTGGGGGGAGGGAGACACCCAGATTCTAATGAGCCGTTATTACTTAAAAAGAATACGAGGGAACAGTCCACTCGGGCGTAAAAAGGAGGGGGGAATCCTCGGGCAAGTCGGGGCGTTTGATGTGCAGTTGACAAAAGGAATCATGATCCGCGACATCCTCTTCATATCCGCAATATTTGCTCCTCTTTTCGTGCGCATCCGTCTGGAATTGCCCGGATTAACGGGGTCGGGATATATGTGTGTATATGGATATATCTATATACAGCATGGAGGACACTGGGAAAAAAATAAATATATATGAATAAAAAAAGAGGGGTGAGGGATTTTTCACCACTGCGACAGATTTTGAGCCATTTTATCGCTTGAGTTGTAAATCCCGCTGGGGTGAAGAATTTTTCGTAAAGGGGGGGGGGGGGGAGGAGGTCGCCACCCTTCATGTATCGCACCGTCCCTTTATGGTGTTGTTCTTTTTAATTTTTTTTTCTCTTTTCGCCCTTTAATTCGAACGCTTTTGTCGGGATGCCGAACATGTGTGGAATCAAAAGGGAAAGGAATTTAATTCGAACGAAGGTTTTTATTCAAATTAAACCTGACATTTGCAACTGAATAGATCGTAAATTAAAGAGAGAGAGGTTTTCGCCATGTAAATGTTATTTGCAGCTAATTATTAGACGAGGAAAACTTTTAGACCCGTCGACAACTTTAAACGAGATCAAATATCTAGCAACCTGTCGTTGAACATTTTAATTCTTTCCTCTTTTCCTTTTCCTCACAGACGAACTTAGAAAAATTTGAAACAAGATTTTATTTTATTTTTATTTATTTTTATATCCTGATGTGATTAGATATTCTAAATCTTTGCTGTTGAAACTGGAGATTTTCTAGCATACAAAATTTAAAGTGTTGTAATTAATTATTCTTATATATTGTTGGTTTTTGTTAGAAAAAAAGTAATTAAAAAAGTAATAATAATAAGATCAGTTATCATTGATAATTTACAACATAATGAAGAATTATTATTATTATTATTATTATTATTATTATTATTAGAGTGAATAATCGTTAATACGGCCTTTTTAAAAAGGAGTTTCTTGATATTAGGTGCAAAAATGGAATCCTCGGTTAAGGTCTAATAAGAGGTGCATTTAATAGATATCTTTTCATACGTACAGGACAGTTCATTCGTTAAGTTGGAAATTTTTTTCTCCTCTGAGCTTACTTTCCTCGGAGAATTCCAAAAATCTTTCAGGATTTTTAGCGCATGTAAAGCTGCGATAATAAAAATATTTTATCTCTTTCATTTGGTAATATAAGAGCGTTGGACGCCCGTTATGTACTGGTTTGCAATTAGAAAATTTTATCAATGTGTTGAAAATGTCCCAGAAGATGCATTTAAATATTTGTCTAAAGTTAAGAATGCTACCAAATAATGGTCGGTCTAATAAAAATAAAATAACTTTTTTTTTAAGGCAGACTATAATTCTTATGTTTAAAATAAATAAATAAAAATACATAAATAATATAAGTTGAAAAAAAACCTTGCAACAATTGTTTAGGGTCGAAATAATAGAACAAAACTTCGTCAGGAATTTGAAGTAGACACCGAGAAGCAACAAAGCGCCAAAATATTCTGCTGCTTTGTTGCCGCACTTCTGCCTTCATTGTTCGTTTGACAAAGGATCGCACTATTATTTCGACTCAAAATGATTGCTGTGAGTTCTCTCTCTCTCTCTCTCTCTCTCTCTCTTTTTTTAATCGATTCTGTTTACATACAAAAAAAAATATATATATATATATTTATTACTTTTTAAACCAATTCACTGGCGCATTTTCTACTGCTATTATATACTGTCGTCTATTTTTTTTTTTTTTCAGTACTTCAAAAGTCGTATACACTGAGAAAAAATTCTGTAACTGACATCTGGAATCTAAATATTGGCTCTAGAAAAAATAGTTCCATGTCATCCTTATAAATTCTAGTCCCCTTCGAAAGCGAGTTCTAGAAACCCCTATTAGAATTCTAGAGCGTTTGCCTATATTATCGAGGGCAAAGTTATTTAAAAATCTCTGCAAATAAATGAGACTACAAGAGGCGGGTTTGAACAACTATAAACTTGGTTTATTACCCAATTCTATAAAATCAAGCGAGAACTTCTCGCAATACAAAAAGATTCGGAATATTCAGAATATTGTTTCACCAACTAGAAATGTGTAAACTAGAAACTCTCGATAGTTTCGTTTATTCAGTTTACTGTCGTGCCTTATGCGCATAGCTCGGAAATCTATATTTTTAGTTAAGGGATTTAGAAAATAGCCACTTATTCCTTCTAGAGGAAGGCGGAACATTTTTTTTTCTCAGTTTAGGAATAACAACTTAATATGCAATAGTTATGCAATATAGAATATTGTAAGTAAGTAATATAGTAAGTATGTGCTATAATGTAATTAAAAAAAAAAAAAAAAAAAGAAGAAGAAGAAGAAGAAGAAAATAAAAAAGAGAAAAAGGTTATTTCTAAATTGTTTTCGCATATATATATATATTTTTTAATTATTATTTTTATCTAAATAACATAAAGGAGTTGGAGAAAACAAACTTTCATTTTAAATCTTTTAGGTTTGTGGCTTCTTGTTATAAAGGACTTTCATTAATACACATAAAAATCACTTGCCTTTAACAATTCTTCTTGACGAGAGTTCCCTTTATAATTATATTTTTTTAGTGTTTAACTGATGTAATTTTTTCCAGTTTCAATTACACGAAAATCGTTCTAGTTTTTTGAAATCATTATGTTTAAGTAAATCTTAATGTATTACAACATTATTCAGTCATAAAATATAAAAATATAATAAACTTGAAATACTTATTTGGATCAAATCGGATACAACTTAAAATGTGAATGCTTAAGTTCTTTATAAATTTTTCTGAAATTTTTCCTTTTCCTCTCATACGAACATAGATAAAATTGAATCAAGATTTTGTCTTATTGTAATTTTACTTTTGCATACCGATGTGTTTTGATATTCTAGATCTTGGTTTTTAAAACTAATAATATATAAAAAACAAATTTTTTTTTTCTTTTTGAGGTAAAATTTTTAATTAATAATAATAATAATAATAATAATAATAATCTGGTGTGTCACTCACACGACTTTCTCTTAGCCTGAAATTTAATACTATAAATACAGGTTGGAGATTTAGAGGTAAGATAACGTATACTGTTATGTAAACAATTCAAATTTGGCTTCGAAAGAGTTTTATATGATAATTAGTTCTGTGCGATGGGGTCTCCCGTTTCATTAATGCACCTACATTTATATAGAATTTAAATCTGTTAGTAAAATTAAAAGTTCACTTAAAATTATTCAGACAATTTTCACATGCAACATTCCTTGAAACTTATCAAATTTGATCAAACTTTTCCAGCAACAAACTTATATTAACTTCAAAATACAACATTTGGATCTCCTAAAATTATTCGTTTTTAAGTCACTTTAAAAGACACAGACAAATATCAAACGTTAAAACCTTGACTACGGTAATCAGGAAGCCTCAAAACTTGTAAATATACAAAAAACAAGTGATGAATATTTAGCTTAAAAACATGCATTATTTACCATATCTCTATGAGGAATTCATTTCAACTCCCGAACAGCTTTCCTGGAAATGGTAAAATATTATTGTAAAGCACATCCACTAACAACAAAAAAGAATGTTATCGCTCAAATATTTGCAGCCTTGTATATCTTTTGAAGATTACGTACAGATCACATGGTGCACCTAAATATAATCCTATAGTAATAATACACGACACTACTTGAAATACACATCTATCAATTTTCAGTTATTATCGCAGTATAATCTAGTACTTTTGTGTAGCCCTATAAATGAACAGTGAATAATCTCTTTACCATATTTTACGTGAGACATGTTTTCACGCATATAAAAAATATATATTAATTTCATTTGGTTTAGTGCAGTCTATAGATGTTAATTTCTACTTACCAGCACTTTCCCCCATAGACGTAATGTATTTTAATTATCTTGGGCGTCCCTGTACACGAACCACTTGCTTCATCTCAACGAAAACCTTAGTGTAGAATCCCTATATCATACACATTTAGAATACCAAGTTTGCACTTTCTGCTACTATTTGTTCTTGAGCTATGCTGATAACACACACACAGAGACAGACAGAGAGACTGACACACAGACCATTCGCTAAAAACATGATTTTTGGATTCAAGGGACCTCAAAACGTGTAAATATAACAAAAACTCACGTTCGAAAATTTGGCCCTAAAACAATACTTTCTCTACCTCATACGTAAGAGAAAGTAACAAAAAAAAAAAAATAAAAATAAAAATAAAAATAAATAAATATAAATAAATAAAATAAAAAAATAAAAAAATAAAATAAAATCAATTGAGGTAGTGAATCAACGAATGCTTTGGCTTCGCCGGTCACTATATTTAAAGGGGACTAATGTGCAAGTTGTACCTGACGGGACTAAAGTGAAAGTTGTACCTCAAGGGACTAATGTGAAAGTTGTACCTCACGGGACTGATGTGCAAGTTGCACCGAACGAACAATCTATTTCTTTCAACGAAAATGCCTACTAACCCTAGACGATAGGTCTAATATATCGTATCATATTATATATCGTATTTATCGTAATATAACTCAATACTTATTTCGCTTCCGTCTTCGACTCGTTTTAATACGCATTTTTTATATGCATGGGCAGCCCCCGAAAAACAAAAACATTAAATCATTAAATTCATTTTTTTACTTATTTTTATTTTATATTATTTCACGCGCACTTTTTTTTCCTAATTCAAAATTATTAAAAAAAAAAATTTCGATATCGCTTGTAACGATACTGATTATTGTAAATTTTCTTTTCTTTTTCTTTCAATAATAATAATAAAAAAGGCTTTTGATGAAATTCTGGCAAAAGCAGAATTTAGTTTAGGACGGAGGACTATTAGTTTTTTTTTTTTTTTTTTTTTTCAAATTATAACCTCGCTTTCAAATTATTCAATTACATTTTCGATAAATTTTAGATTTCGACTAATGTCCAACATCGAAATCGACAACGCAAAAATCCCAGATTGAGACTAATAGGCCCTCAGTCCTAATAAATAAGGTTATTAATTATAGGTACTTGTTTTTAAATTACATAACAAATTAAAAATTTAATTAAGATAGATTAACCAAAAACATTCGTTTATTTTCTTTTTATTTTCTTTCCTTAAAAAAAATTAAGCATTTTTTTTATTTTTGAATAAAGATTATTATTATTATTATTATTATTTTATTTCTTGATCTTATCCGTTTTATTTGCTATACCAAATTTATTCTAGTATTTATAATAACTACATTCAATCATTTAAATTAATGTTTTAGCATTATAATAGTCTTTTGTCATAAAATGTGAATAACATGAAGTAGAATTGAGTATTTCTTCAACGAAGGATTTTATAACTAATTTTACAAGGCTGTACATGAAGGTAAAATGTACTGAAAATTGTACTATTTTTGGGTACAACTCTGCTAAAAATTCAAATTTCATTTTTTTTTTTTTTTTTTTTTTTTAAAGTGAAAACTTCTTTAGGCGCGTTGAGCACGTTTTGGGTGAACAAAAATCATGGAACTCGCGTCATCGTAACCGAATGCTTTCCATGAGCTATATGTATACTGTGTATATATATACATAGATATACCTCCGTGCGTTATTAGTATACATTATATATATACAAAGAGTGTATCTCTCTACATATATATCCATATATGTAGCGCACGGCGCGGCATGCCCCATATATATATATATATATATATATATGTATAAAATGTATACTAATACGAGTAGTATACTGGCTACTGGCATCTGTCTCTTTCTAGTTCTATACTTTATGTATGTATGTACTTTTTCCACAGTATATGCATAGTTCACAAAGTACAAGCACATGTTTTTGTACAGAATGTTATATTCTTGTTTTTGCTTTCAATATAAATTTTCAAATAAATAATAAAAAAAAAAAAGAATATTTTAGTCATATTACAATATTTTTACCTAATGTAAGGCTTAGTTCATTTAATATGGGTAGCTACAAATATTGTGCCGAATCATATAATACAGATCATAAGCACTTCTTTACAAACCAAAAGTAATTCTCTAATACCTCGACGATACAATTCACAAGTTACTTAGTTTTCACTTCTATCGGCAGTCCCCAAAGACTGCTTTTAGTTTTTTTTTTAAATGAAAATATTGTTTAAAAGTTGCTCTTTTATATGCTCAAAATTTTGAATAAAAAATTTTAGGTATTACATAAAAAAAAAAAAAAAATAAATAAATAAATAAATAAATAAAAAAAAAATTCTAAACCCCTTATGAATTTTTTAAGCAACTCTTTAATGAAGGCAGAAAAAATGTGGAATAGTCTCAAACTTAAAAACTAAATATCTCGATCAATTTAGTGTGCACAGAAGTGAAACTTTTGTGTTATATTTGTTAGCATGAGTACCAACTTTTACCAAATATGACTATAAGGACCTGAGGACTGTACAACATATTAGTTTTTGTAATTTTCAAAAAACTGACTTTTTAAATTTAAACATGACAGGTCGTAAATGCTTATATATATTTTTAAAGATTTTGTAATTGGAAGTATATGTATGGGATCAATAGATGCGGAGATAAAGTCCTTCTCGCGATTTTGATCTGCACCCTGTATATGAAAATTATGTTTAAAAATCGATATTATATTATTATAGTCATTTTTTATATGCATTTTTGAAATCAACTTAAATTGCAAATAAACACTGAAAAAATTAATTTTGTACTTTTCAGATAAATGTTGAAAAAAAGAAAAAGAAAAAAAAAATGTATATATATATATATATATATATGTGTGTGTGTGTGTGTATGTGTGTGTGTATAATAAAGAAAAAATTGTGTCCTGAATAATATAAATAACTATTTTAACTCTGGGACATGCAAAACATCTGTGTAATAAGCTGCGTAAAACATAAAAACGAAACAAAAATAAAAATATAATATAATATGAATATAAATAAATTAAGCAATTCCACCAATTCAGATACTATAATTTCAAAGCTCCCTGCCTGTATATTTACTAATCATGTTGTTTTTTGACTTGCAAAAAAGTTCATGTAATGAGTAGTGTAAGACATTGAAAATTAGAAAAAAGAAAAGAAGAATTTTTAGCAATTTAGATTATTATAATTTCAAAGCTCCCTGTATATTTCTAATCACTTTTTTTTACATGTAAAAAGTTCATGTAGTGAGCATTGTAAAA
The DNA here is from genome assembly GCA_963930645.1 of Salticus scenicus. Classification (NCBI taxonomy): domain Eukaryota; kingdom Metazoa; phylum Arthropoda; class Arachnida; order Araneae; family Salticidae; genus Salticus; species Salticus scenicus. The sequence continues at coordinate 21,081,299 of OZ005659.1, read as the reverse complement.
CATCTAAGCAACGAAAAAAGCAATATAAAAACTAAATCTTTAACAAATTTTATGACCCTACACTCTCTGCAACAGATCGAAGATCTAACATACGATTTTGACCGAACACAAGCTCATTACAACCCAAAACCCTAAACATGAATAAACAATTTGTCTGCAACAAGGTCACAAGCACAAAAATCAACAACTGGATCATCCAGAAAGAGCAATCTAACCAATGATTAAAAAAAGGAAAAGAACAAAAAAGGAGAACAAAATCTAACAACAGATACTCAATCATTGACCCGAACTGCCGAATTAAAACTACACTGTACGCTTATATCATTAGCACTTAGACAAAATAAATAAATAAATAAATAAACAGCTCCAACAAAAAGCTCGGCTATGGAGAGTTAAACAAATTTTAGAAAGAGTCGTAGTTTTTGCTGCCATTCCAGTAAAATAAAAACACAACAGTTTAATTATTTCCACAGATACAAGTCTCCCCCCCCCCCCCCATCTAATTCGACTTCACAGTGAAGCTACATGATAAAGTAGCGGACTTAAAACAAATGGGGGGGGGGGATAAAATTTTGTGGTTGTTCGAGGGCAGGCCTAAACATGCCCTGTTAGTAAAGGCGCGGGAACGCCCCTTCGACATTCTTCGAGATACTCTGTCGCATCTTTCAAAAATTTTCCCTTTTTCCGGAGCAGTGCCTTTTCCACGTGTTTTTATTTTTGCCTCCCTCTCTCTTGCCAGGGCGCTTCCCGCGGTAATTAACAATTCTGGCGTAATTATGCGCCCTTTTTTTCCGTCCACCTTCTGATGCTGCTAATTAATTTAATTAAAGCCCGAAGTGTGCCGCTTGATCTCCCTCACCACCGAATCGAAAGGGGCTTTTCTCTTATTGAGGGATTCTAACTTAAGGTTTTCTTTAAGATGTTCATGTATTGTAAAAAAATGCGGAAAAAATGAAATCTCTTTTAGAATATTTCATGGGATGTTTTTTATAATGAGACTTAAAAAAAAAAATATTTTTATTTTTAAGCATAATTTTCTGACATCGCAGATTAATTTTAGTGACATCGAATGCGTGCCACGTTACAATGACACATACTTGCAGGGTCTAAGAAAATGTGTGCCCCTATAAATTATTTATTCGTTTTTTTTTAGAGAGTATAGATAGTTTATTTTTACTTTTTCTTATTACTATAAGGTAGAAAAAGTATTGTTTTGGGGTCAAAATTTTGAACGCGAGTTTTTGTTATATTTACATGTTCTGAGGTCCCCTGAATACTAAAATCATGTTTATAGCAAATGGTCTGTGTGTATGTCTGTGTGTGTGTGTCTGTCTGTTATCAGCGTATCTCAAAAACAAATTATGGCAGAAAGGTCAAACTTGGTGTTCTAAATGTGTATCATATAAGGCTGCTACACTAAACTTTTCGTTAAAATCAAGCAAATGGTTCGTGTACAGGGACACTCAAAAGTATTCAAATACATTACGTCTATAGGGCAAATTGCAGGTAAGTAGAGTTTAACATCTATAGACTGCACTAAACCAAATGAAACGAATATATATTTTTTGTAATAGAGATAGTCAACAGGAAAACAAAATTGTGTATCTAGGAGCTTCGCCTCCCCCCCTGGGGGGACAGAACTAATTACCATGTAAAACTCTTCTGAAGCCTAATTTGAATTGTTTAACACAGGTTTATATAACAGTACTCGTTATCTCACCTCTTAATCTGCAACCTGTATTTATAGTGTTAAATTTCAGGGTAAGAGAAAGTCGTGTAAGTGACACACCAGATTATTTATTTATTTATTTATTATTTTTTATGTAATAGGCTATACATCGCACCAGTTAATTAATAAGTATAGCTCCATTCACAAACAGATTCGTTAGGGATTGAAAATAACAAGTTCCTTGTAAATGGATTCTTTCCCTTCAGAATAGTATTCATAATTAAAAAAATCTCATGATATAATATATTGCACCCAAATGCACCGGTGCTGAATATGATCGATAAAAACTTCATAAGCTAACACACACGCCCCCCCCCCCCCCCAAAAAAAAAAAAAAAAAAAAAAAAAAAAAAAACGAATAATTGTTTTAAGTCAAAGGAAATAAGTCCGACTCTTCGCAAAGTGGATAAGAGTACAGGTTTTCATTGATTAAAAAAGAAAAAAGTGCGCCCGGGTCTGCTTTTTCCTTTTTAGGATGCTTTTATATTAAATCGGTTTGCTTGTCCGTCTGTTATCAATTTTCTTTAATATGAATTTAGTGTTGAATCTTTATGGAATCTAAGCAGTAACTTTGGCTCTCCAGCATAATTTTCTTTATATAACATATTGCCATTTAGTAGAATATGATCCACTGTTGTTTTGAACCAGGTTGCCGGATATTTTAAAATTTACACCAACTAATCTCTACATGCCTTGATTTTAAAATCAAGCTATGTAGAATTTGATTTTAAAATCTTTAGAATACAGGGTGTCGACAGACGAAATCTGTTCCCTGGTTCTTCCACCAGAATTTTTCTTTTGGAATTTTTAGTAGTAGGTTTGCACGATTAATTACGTAAAAAATTATTGTGTAAATATACTGATTTTAAAATCAGTTTTCTACATAACTAAAAAGCTAAAAATAATAAAAGCGTAAAAACCCCCTAGATTTTTGGAATAGTATGCTTTTATAAAGGTGTCCTAAAAAGTGAAAAATAAGAAAATTTTTTGTGGTCAGCATGAAAAGAAATAATAATAAATAAATAAATAAAATTTGAAAAGCATTCCAAGTTGACAAAGGAAAAGTTTACTCCTGAACAAAAAGAAACTGCATATTTTTTAATGGTTTTTTAAAAAAAAAAAATTTCTTTAATCTGACCACAATTTACCCTTATTTTAAGCTTTTCAGGGCACCTCTAAAAAGCATTCTATTTTATATATATACAGTCGAACGTCGTTAACGTGAACACTGTTAACGTGAATTGCTTTTAACATGAACTGTTTCCACAATCCTCGTCAAAATGAAGATTTAGTTACATGAAGATTAGCTACTGATAGCATGAACTATTGATAACATGAACAAATAACGAGGTTCGACTATATATATATATTAAACTCTTCTGTTATTACAACCCTGTGAAAGGACATAAAAATTTCATGATAATAGAATAACGGTATATTTATCACAAATATTTAAATCACTTTCCAAAAGTTCTTTATTTTCACATCCCTGAACCCAGGAAAACATATTATATATATATATATATATATATATATATACATATAGGAATAGATTACCAATGAATAAAATAAATTATCAATGAATAAAATGAAATAAAACCCCAAAAAACACTGAGGTCTTCTTATGTCAGATTTCTTTTCAGTTAATGGTGGTTTTCTGTTTGGTGAGAAGTTGGGGGCTAAGGATAGTTATTAGCTAATTGCTACTGTCCTTTCAGAAACTTCTCTTTCACCCCTACACTGAGGGGCCTCCCTGATGAAAACTTTGGTGATTTGGGGGGTTTTATTTCATTTTATTCATTGATAATTTATTTTATTCATTGATAATCTATTCCTATATTTAAATTTTGCATATATATATATTTTTTTTTTTTTTTCAGCAATTCTGCGCATTGGTTTGCAATTCTCCTTTTATGTTTTTCTTATCTTTAAACTCATAAATTCGTTACAATAGTTACCTATATATATATATATATATATATCGCATTCCTTTAGAACGAATATGTAATCAATTTCTAAATTAATAAACTGGAAATTTAGATTTCCGAGTTATTCGTATAAAGTACACAAATAACCTGGATAGACGAAATGATTGAGAATTCCTAATCTATACTTTTCTAGTTGCTGAAAGAATATTATGAATATTATGAATATTGCGAATCCTTTGTATTGCGAGAAATTCACGCTTGATTTCCTTGAATTGGGTTATGAAACAAAATTCTTGTTACTAAACTCGCTTCTTGTGTTCGCATTTATTTGCAGAGATTTAAAAATAAGTTTGACCGCTATAATACAGGAAAACCCTCTAGAATTCTAGAACTCGCTAGCGAAGGGAACTAGAATTTATAAGGATGACATGAAACTATTTTTACTAGAGTGATAATTTAGTTTCTAGATGCCAGACAGAACTTTCTAGAGTGTGGCTTGGACTTTCTTGAAATGCAATGAAATTACATCTACGAGTATGATTGCTGTGTTATTATTACTATTCTTTTTTCTGCTATGTTAAATAAAAGCCAAAATGTGGTATAAAATTGAAATATTTTATTATAAAAGTATGTATTTTAAATCTTAAATATATATACGTACTGTAAAAGATCAGGCTCACGTATACGATGTAAGCATTTAATTCCCAATTTTGATAATCGTACTTTTTCCTTTCTAATATATTTTCAGGCATTTCGTAAGTACCTCTATCAGGTTCATTATTTAAATTAACGATATTGCCCTTCAAATAATTTGAGCCCATTGATCATAATGATAAAGAAAGTTTCATTTTGTTTTTGCAAAAATCTATAAGTGCTAGACTGACCGAAATCTATACAGTTCACACAACGGTGACTGTAACATGTACATAAATTTTCAGCTCAATCGGATAAGGCATTTAGACGCTATCATATTTTAGATAATTTGAGTCCATAAGCCACAATGATAAAGAATTATTCTTTGTTTTTCTCTAAAAAACTTTTGAAGGGCTACATAGTTCAAAATTCATACAGTAAGTGTAACGGTGATATATAAAATGTATATAAATTTTCAGCTCAATCCGATATGGTGATTAGGCGCTATCGTACTTTAAAAATTTCAGCCCATAGGGCATAATAATACAGATTTTTTTTCATTGTGCCCCTGTAAAAAAAATTATACGCGATAGATTCACCAAAATTTATGCACTTCGTACAACGGTGACCTATAGCATGTTTCTACATTTTCAGCTCAATTGAATAAAGCGTTTAAAGGCTATGACAGTTTAAAATATTTGGGGCATTATAGACCATATAACAAATAATAACAGGAGACTTGGCGTAACAGTAGAGACATTTGTAAATCACAATTTTGTAAACTGTGATTTCGCTGTTCCATATTTGTCTGATTGTTGGAAATTTTACATTCAGTCCACATTTTCTTATTTTTTCTACTGTTTACACAGCTACACATTACTAAATTCCTATTGGCCACACTCCCACTTTTTCCGTAATCCTATTGGTTGAACTAAATTCGGTCCTTCTCCTATATATACAAGCACGTCTTCAGATTCAGAATTCTTTTTGCACTGAAGACGGTACGCTTAAGGCTACCAAAACAGCTGTATGCATCTCAAATATTTTTCTTTGGCGTTTCTGACGTAGTAGTTTATTCGGGTTTTAATTGTAGACCATAGTTATAAAGTATTTTTCTTTGTGTCCCTGCAAAATTGAAAAAAAAAACTATAACCACTAGATTCATCAAAATTTATACAGTTCGTGCCACAGTAACTTATAACGTGTGTGTAAATTTTCAGATCAATCGAATGAGGCATTTAGACACTCTCGCACCTTAAAAAACTTGGGCTCATAGACCATATAATGATAAAGAATTTTTCTTTGTGTCCCTGTAAAAAAAAAAAACTGTAAGTAAACTGTAAGTAAGTAAACAGTAATTCACCAAAATCTATAAGGTTCGGGCTATAATGGCCTATAACATATGCACCAACTTTCAGCTTATTCGAAAAAAGCGTTCAATCGTGTTCAATCATATATAATTACACTTACATACACACGTACATACCACAGACAGACATACATACATCATATTAAAATTGGAAAATATGAATTCAGGGGTCCTCAAAGCGTGCAGAAACACTATAATCTGAAACTCAGATTTGTGAAATGAGTAGAATACTTTCCTTACATATTCATGTCCGGAAAGTAAAAATTTATTCAGCATTAGGTAATTCCCTTTTATATGAAATTACTGTTTTAATGCGTAACGGCATAGTACATACTTATTTTTTTTTAGATGGAAGTTCAGAAATTTCACTGTGCTAAACATCGTAAATATGTTTTTTTTTTTTTTTTTTTTTTGTTCTTGTATGATATAAATATCGAATCCTCCCCCTCCCCCCTTTATAGACTCAATATTTTCGAGCAAATTAGATCATTATTATTTACAGGTCCGATAAAGAGGAAAATCTACGATATTCTTTGTATATTTAACCTAAAGTAAAAAAAAAAAAATAATAATAATAATAATTACAGAATTATAGGAGCTAATGGGAGCGTGCAGGTATTTTTAACAATTTGAATCAAATAAATGTATTACAGACTCCATGTGGCACGGTGCATTATCATCTTCAAATACTGATTGTAGAAAAGTCTGAGATATTTCCAAAATAATCGGTCAGCCACCACTTTTATAATGGCCATGTTTTATTTCAAGTTAATTGATCCCTTGAGGATTGAAATTAGACCGACTATAGGTGCATCTGAGAAAATATTTTTCTTTTATAAGTTTGATTTTCGATACTTTTTTCGATTTCCCGAATATCTTCTTAATATTGTTTCCACTTTTTTTTTAATATAAAAATAAGGTTTTTAAAATCTACACGTGGGCCATTTAAAAAGCCTTCATCGGTCAATGATTGACCTGCATGTCATAGGTTCGCCATCATTGCGTTATATTTTACTAAAAGATCTAAAGATAAATTATATTTTTAAGTGACATTATTTAGAATTGTTTCACACATAATAACAGTAATAATAATATAATAATAATAAAATAAAATACAATTTTTGTAACAATTATCACATTTTTGTATACTAATATACATATATATATATATATATATATATATATATGTAGTCTGTGGATTTTTTGAAAAATTTAAATTTTTAAATCAATCTTTTAAATGCTAGCATGGGTCTTCACTTTTCATGATTTGAATAATTACTCCTTCCCTCAATGAATTCAAGCAAGGAGAACTTGTGGCCCGTAAAGCTTTGTCTAGATTTTTTTTTTTTTATCCCTAAAAATAGCATGGAAAATAGCGTTTTCTTTCGAAAGTCATACTTCAATGTTCTAAGTTTGATAGCCATGACGTTCTTTCTAGCATATATTTATTTAACTTGAAATCTTTAAAAAAGTGTGTTCTAAAGGGGAAAATAATATATATATATATACAAACATGATATTGATTATATCCACAGGATAATGGTTGTTGAATGGAAATATGTTTTCAGTTAATTTTATTTTTAGTATAAAGTATTACATTTTCCGCTATTTAATTGTAATTATATTATATTTATTTATGATCAACCTAATTGTTAGTTTTTTAATTAGCACAATGTTTACTGTTTAAATTTTCAATCTTATCGTCTCTAAGTTTAATTCTCTTAAATTGTTCTTACTTCATGTACATTAGTTTGAAGATGGTTGATGTTGGCTTCTTTCTTTTCTTTCTTTTCTTTCTTTCTTTCTTTCTTTTTTTTTTTTTTCCTTCACTTTTTTAAGAATAAAATATAAATTATATCATCAGGTGTGAAATTATTTTTCTAGAACTATTTCATGCTTAAAGTAGAAAAAAAAAAAATTATTTCTAACAAATGTTGCACATTTGTATACTAAAAATATTTCTTTTGTATATGTTTGATAGATATTTTAAAAGATTTAAATTCTTAAATAAATATTTAAAATGTTAAACATAGCATGGGTCTTCTTCAATTTTCTGATGCAATACAATTCATTGTTGAAATTTTGTGTTGTTGGGCAATAATAGTGGTTTTATATGATCTCATATATCACTGCCTTGGAAACAAATCATCCTTTATTAGTGATGCTATAATTGCCTACGATAAAGATATAGAAGATTTTTGAGAGATTTCTAAATTATTTTTCTACATTTAATATATGCTGCTTTCTATAATACATCACTATACAATGCTATGTAATTATTTACTGATACCTTGATAATTCAAGTCTTCCTTCCTGATATTTGATCACTATAATGACGAATTGTTATTATATATATACAGGGTGGAATGAAGTGTCGCGAAAAAGCTTTTATCTCCTCATCTATTGGTGGTAGATATATACTTCTAATTGCAAAATGTTTTATGAAAATGTAAGCATTTATGATATTGCATGTCTAAATTAAAAAAAAAAATATATATATATATATATATTTTAAATTATAAAATCTAAATTTTTATACAGTTCCCAGGTCCCTATAGTCACATTTAGTAAAAGTTGACTCTCATCCTAACAAATACAACACAAACAGTTTCATTTCTATGCTTCCAAAATTGACTGAGATATTTAGTTTCAATATTTGGGAATTCCCCCCCCCCCCTCTTAACTTTTTCGGCCTCCATAAAGGGATCGGTTAAAAAATTCTTTAATTTCATGATTACTTTTAAACGTTGATGAAAATTGTTAAAAATACTTAATGTAAACGTTACTGTAATTCCATCAATCTTAAATTGTAGACTTTAATGCTTCTGAATAATTTTGTGTCGTTCTCAGTACCGGATCTACATTTTTTAAAGGGGGGTGCAGACTTCCAATTTGCCGCCCTCCAAGAAAATTTTTTTAACAAATAAAATACTGAGACTTTTACAAAATTATTTATTTTAGTTATAAAATTATACGTAACTCTAAAGGTTTATTTTCCTCGACTTTATTTCAGTTAAAATTTCATAATTGAGATTGTTGGCTATTTCACTCTCACAAGGAAACATTCAAAAGGTGTCGTCTTCAAAAAATATTGAATAAGTGATTCTACTCTTCATAAAACACCGGACAGTGGAAAAATTATCGGCTGAAATGAATTACAGCGACCACAAAAAATACCAAAATTAAGCATATTTGGCGATTTCACACTGTTGGACGATTGATTTTGAGTACTTGGCGGGGAAGCGAAACACGGTTCTGTTCATACACAGCAATTGCGGTCGTAGCGAATTTATCACCTAACAAGAGCTAAATCGCCAAAAATACTTAATTTTGATACTTTTTTGTGGTCGCTGTAATTCATTGAAGCCGATAATGTTTTCACTTTCTGGCGTTTTATGAAGAATAGAATAACATATATTTTTTTCAATATTTTTTGAAGACGATACTTTTTGAATGTTTCCTTGTGAGTCGAAAATATTGCCAATTCCGACAAGTGCTCTTGGGACATTGTGGAACGTAATGTTTAGTTGTGTGTTTTTAATACTTTGTAACAACATTAAAAATTGTTTATGGCATAGATTTGTCTCTCTGCGCTCTATCTCCGGTAAATATTCATGGAATTCTCTGAAACTGATATATGTTATTCAAGTTTACTATGGAATGTTCCCCATTGAAAATGGAATAAATGCCACCATTGGTTTGTGTGCAGTGACACATGAAAGAATTCCAAAGCATTGTGTTCTACGAGAGGTATTTCTATAAACCATATTTCAATACATTTATTTTGCACAAATCGTAATGAAATAGACATTTATTATTCCTATGCACAAAAATTGTTTTCTATAAAATATTGTATGATTAACTTTAGAAAAAAAAAAAAAAGACCACGCAAAAATATCAGATAAATTAAGGATTATGAATATGATTGAAATTTGCTGCAATTGCAGTTTCACGTTATTTAAGCGTTTTCCACTTTAATCAACGCTTAAGAGTGATTATGATTTGAATTAGTCTATCTGTCTGTCCCTCGAACCTCCTCCAATGTCCGTAAATATCTTCAGAATTTCTTTAAAATGATCACTCTTAAAAAAATCTTTTCGAGTTCACTATGGGTTGTTCACCATTTAAAATGGTATTAGTAGCGCAGCTGGTTTGTGTACAGGAACACTCAAAATAATGTCAATGCCTTGCATTTTATGATAGGAATTTTTACTGCGTAAATTATAATTAAATTGAAATTCGTTATTAAGATGCTAAAAGAGTTTTTTTTTACTTCCTTATACAAAGTATAAGGAAGTATAGTAATCCCGATTTGCGAAATGGATTTTCTATTTCACATTGCTCGAAAACGAATGATCGCTGAATGTTGCCAATTTATACGTGTGACTGTCATGATGTATAGTTCTGCACCTGCAAGTTTCGTCTGAACACGAGCTCTCGTTTTAGAGATATAAGCGATTTTACACGATTTTTCGTGACGTCTGTATGTGTGTGTGTGTGTCTGTGTGTGCGTATGTCGCATAACTCAAAAGCGGTTGGACGTAGAAAGTTGCGAATTGGTACATAGGTTTGTTATAACATCTAGTTGTGCACCTCCCTTTTTGGACTTTCTATGATTTTCCGTTATGGAGATATTTAGGAAAATTAGGTTCATAATGACAAAAATACATAGGTTTTGGCCATAATGTATCAAAAAACGGTAATAACTCAAAAACGGTTGAACGTAGAAAGTTGCGAATTGGTACATAGGTTTGTTATAACATATAGTTCTGCACCTTCCTTTTTGGACTTTGTATGATTTTCCATTTTGGAGATATTTAGGAAAATTAGGTTCATAATGACAAAAAATACATTGGTTTTGGCCATAATGTATCAAAAAACGGTAATAACTCAAAAACGGTTTGGACAAATCTTGCAATTTAACTGACTTCCCGACTAGCTAGACATTTGAAACTTTCAGAAAAGCTCAGAACACGTTGACAATGCGTTTTTTTAATATTTTTGGCCAACTGTTTCCGATACCTGCTGCCTTCGGCAGCGTTACCAGTACATATCTTGCAATCGATTTTTAACTAACTTCCCGACTAGCTAGACATTTAAAACTTCCAGAAAAGCTCAGAACACGGTGACAATGCATTTTTTAAATATTTTTAGCCAATTGCTTCGTGTCACTGCTGCCTTTAGCAGCGTTTATATGATTCAACAGAAAATGTATTTAACTAACTTCCCGACTAGTTAGAGATTTGAAACTTCCGAAATAGTTCAGAAACACGGTGAAAATGCATTTTTTAACACTTTTATCCAATTGTTTCGGATCCGAAGTCTCCCCCCAAGGCACAACTTTGACATGAGTCCCCCCAAGGCACAACTTTGACATGAGTCCCCCCAAGGCACAACTTTGACATGAGTCCCTTCCCCAAGGCACAACTTTGACATGAGTCCCCCCACGGCACAACTTTGACATGAGTCCCCCCCAAGGCACATGAGTCCCCCTCAAGGTACAACTTTGACATGAGTCCCCCCCAAGGCACAACTTTGACATGAGTCCCCCCAAGGTGCAACTTTGAAATAAGTCCCCCCAAGGCCCAACTTTGACATGAGTCCCCCCAAGGCCCAACTTTGACATGAGTCCCCCCCCAAGGTACAACTTTGACATGAGTCCCCCCAAGGCACAACTTTGACATGAGTCCCCCCCCCTCAAGGATTTTAAAATGAGTCCCCTCAAGGCACAATTTTATTTATTTATTTATTTACTTTTTTTTACGTATGCATGCATTTTTTTAAAAATATTTTTAGCCAACTGTTTCGGGTCCAGTGACAATATTTTTTAACATTATGTATATTTCTAAAAGTGTATAAGGAAGTCATGTGGTGCCCACATCAGATTTTTTTTTTTTTTTTTTTTTTTTTGGCAGAATAGGAAATACTTGGCGATAAGATTTATAGAGCTACTCTGAAATATTCAGATACGTTATACAACAGGATACTGCTGGTGTTTCATTTTTCGTTTGTGTTAAGCGTTTTTATCAATTTACAACAATATTTAAGGGTGAATATCAGTTCAATTCAGTGTTGCCAATTTGGCAGAATTTCTGCTAAATTTAACGGATTTTCGACACGATATACGGGAAAAAATAGAGGCTTAGCAGATTGAATTTCACATTGCACTAGTGCTACACTATGGGCAATTGAATTTTTAGCGGATTTTCAAGTGTATTTTTAGCGGGGGAAATTGTGTTGGCTACACTGGTTCAATTAGTCTATGTGTCTGTCTTTCTTCCATTCCGTCTGAAGGCTGTGTGACCAAGTAGCGAAAGTGCATTGACGATTAAACGATGCAGCAGTATAGTTAGAAAGTTAATAATCTATGGGAACCGTATGTGATTTTTTGTTCTTGTTTCATAATATCACAGCGTAAACTAGATGAAACAAAAAAGTTGTAAATTCTTTGAACAGCTAACTCCACATAGACGTTTAGCCACAGAGCAAAAAGTAGGCATGTACACCAACAAGTTTAAGGAAATGAGCAATGTAGGGTGAAAAGCAGCGTATTATTATTATTATTATTATTATTATTCTAGCTTGGACGCATCTGTACGCTCCTGACGTATTTGAATTATCGTAGGACTGACCAAGACAGTTCCTATTGGATAACTTATCGTCCTCTAACTTTTAAATTATGTTCGCCATGCATTCACCACTTTTATCGTGAACTTCAATGAAATCAATAAATCTCTCGAAAATTTTACATTCTCCGAAACTTTCGAGGAAAACTATAGAAAACCTAGAACGTTTTTATTCTTTTATGTTTTACAGAATTTCGAATTCCAATTTCCGCTCACATTTCGTACTAAGGATTTTTAACGATATACAGCCCGTAATAAGGCAAGTTTTCGAGAAAACCACGGATAAGTCAGACACAAATGTTTACATAGAAATGTTTATATTTATTAATGTTTGTATCTCAGCTCCTAATTAACATAATTTCATAAGTAATATATCATTTTAAAACTTATTTGAACTGGAATTAAAAAGTAGAGGTCCCAAATCTCTGCTTCCAGATGACACTTTAATATTTTAAAATTTCAGTATCTCCAATTCTAATTATGATTAAATTACTTATAATAAATCATTTGAAATATATTTTATTGGAGATTTTTAACCTGATATAAGCCATTAAATTCCGTGCGGGAGTTTCAGCACAAACCCCAGAAAACATAGAACACCTTTATTCCAATACATCCAATTCTAATTATGATTAAGTTACTTATAATGTATCATTCGAAATATATTTTGCAGTCATTTTATTGCGAACTTTTAAACTGATATAAGCTATTAAATTCAGTAAGGGATTTTCAGAGAAAATCGCAGAAAACCCGGAACACATTTATTCTTTTTTATTTTGCAGACTTTCGAATTCCAATACTCCACTCACATTTCTTATTAAGGATTTTTTACGTTATTTTGTCCTCAATTACGCAAGTTTCGGAGAAAACCACAGAAAAGTCAGACAATTCTTTTTATAACAATGTTTATATTACATTTCTATGCCAGCTTCTAATTAACAGAATTCCATAAGTAATATATCATTTTAAAAGTTATTTGAATTGGAAATGAAGAGTACTTGTTGCAAATCTCTGTCGCCAGATGGCGCTTTGATATTTTAATAATTCAGCATCACCAAATACGATTAAATTATTTGAGAGTAGATTAGGAGACCGTAGGCCCCACCGGGTTGGGGATTTGCCAGATCAGAATTTTCAATGTTCCTTTACACGGTGAGCGAATAGACTGTTCCAAATCATGAAACGTAAAGGGGTGCCTTAGTCGTAACAGAGCAGAAATTTGCTGCAGTTAAAGTTTTCAAAGATATTTGCACAATGAGCGAGCAAACTGTTCTAAGTTCTAAAACAGGGACAAGGCGCCGCAGTCCCCACCGAGTGGGACTTTGCTACAGTTAGAATTTTCAAAGATGGAGATTTTCACGTGGTAAGCGAACAGACTGTTTCAGATACTAAAACGGGAAGGGGGCGCCGCAGGCGCTACCGAGCGGAAATTTACTACAATTAAAATTTTCAATAAAGCTATTTACACTATATGTCAATAAGCTGTTGTAGGTCCAGAAACGGTAAAAAAGTGGCGCAGGCTCCACCTAATGAGGGTTTCATACAGTCGGATTTTTTAAGGATAGCGAACCAGCTTGTCGCTGAAGGCGGCTAGTTAATAATAAACTAGTATTTTTAGTAGAGACTCTGAGAAAGAAATAATTAATTAGTGGCCAAATATAGAATGACATCAGTTACAATACGAGGAATCGCTTTCCACCTATACTTTTCATTTTACATGGATAAGTCAACTGCTGCTGCCATGCCGCCTCTCACCTACCGCACCCGCAAAGATACATATATCGTCCTCGTTCAGATTTTAATGCTCACTCACTCGCGCGCGTCGTGCGCACATAAGTAATATTACGTTTTCAAGTTTTCACTCTGTTTTGGTCATACGTCTCGTGTGAGGAGAGGAGAGGAGGGGTTAGGTTGCTCTGAGTTTGTTGCAGACGATGCAATGTACTACGAAAATGGTCTGGAAACGGGTCCAGCATAGTACAAATAGCGAGACTAACTGGACCTGGTGGCTGCCGCCCCTCAGTCTTCGCCGCCCGGGGCAAGTGCCCCCTCCCGCCCCCCCCCTGGATCCGGGCCTGGTCGTTCTATAAATATTAACGCTAAACCTACCATACTCTATAAAAAACATTTTGTTTAGCTTATGAACAATGAATTTTGATTTCATTATAATTTGTGCTGTGCAAATTATGTCTGTCATAAAGCGCAATGCATTGAACATTCTTTTGGATGTCCCTGTGCACTAACTTAGTTGTGCTTTTTTATACTATTTTAAGTAGTATCCCATAGTGAACTTGAATAGCTTATTTTTCATTTTAAAGAAATTCAGAAAGTATATTTACAGACGCTAGAGGCGGAAAGACGGACAGAAAGAGAGACAGATAGACTAATTCAAATCCTAATCACCCAGCATTGTTTAAAAACGCTAAAAATGTTGAAAAAAAAACAAAAAAGCAATTCTAGCAATTTGCAATTCTAGCCCTTATTGTATCTAAATACTTTTGTGTGGACCTGTAAATCTTGATGTATTCATTCTATACTCTATACAAATATCTTTATTTTGTGACTATATGAAAATGATATAGCAATTTCAATTTCTGCAAAATAAAGGCATTAAAACATAGTTTATTCACTGAAAAAAAAAAAAAAAAAAAAAAAAAACTGTTACAAATACAGGAAATATCTGTCAGCTGGGGTGCCAGTATTTCTCCGTCAAATATACAGTTTAAAATCGTAAAATTGTATCACTGACCATATATTTTACACAGGAATCCTGTAAATCAAACAGGTTTTTTGTTAAAAGTACAGTTTTGTTCTGTATATTTGACGGAGAAATACTGGCACCCCAGCTGACAGATTTTTTCTGTACTTTTAACAGTTTTTTTTTTACAGTGGAAATGTGTCTCATAAAACGCAATTCTTTAGCATTATTTCAGGTGTCTCTGTATACAAAACAGTGCTGCTGTTTACCCCATTTTCAATAGGAAACATCCTCCAGTGAACATGAATATTACACATCAGTTTAAAAGAATTCCATGAATATTTATGGGACAGACAGACAAAGGGGAATCATAAACAGTTTTTAACTTTTTTGAAAATTGTTAAAAACATATTCCAAATCATTCAGACACTTTTTACACACGTCAATCTTCGACTTTAAGCCTTTTTCGTCAAATCTGGCATCGTTATTTGATCTTCAGAATATCAAATTTGAAATTCCTGCAATTATTTATTTATTTATTTAAATATGCTGATAAAAGATATATGCACATATCAACCGCAAACAAACTTGATTTTCGGATTCAGAGGGACCTTAAAACGCATAATCGTGGGAAAAAAAAAAAAAAAAAAAATTAGCTTTGAAAATTGGACTTTAAAAAATACTTTGTCTATCATACCGATATGCGAAAGTAATTAGTTCCCCATCATACTATAGGTATGGGAAACTTAGGTAATCGTGAAAAATTTCGACCTCGGTTTTTGACTTTTTTATACGTTTTCAGGTGTGAGGAATCCGAAAATGACAAATTTGTATAGTGTCTGTCCGTAGGGTGTCTGTTAGTGTGTTAGTCCGTTAGTTTGTTAGTCTGTTTGCACGATATCTCACGAAAAAATGATCGCAGAGAGGTCAGACCAGTTTTAAAATATTACTTTCGATACTGGCAAGAACCCTATTCATTTACAACATTCAAATTAAAAAAACTTCGTAAGTTATTAGAAATTTACGATTTTCTTAACATGGGAGAATAGGACAAAATTTCACTTAAATGGAAGCTTTTTACTGTAAAAATGTCAGACCAGTTTTAAAATATCAGTTTTGATGCCGGAATGAACATCAGTAACTATAAATATGCTACTTTGAAAATTTCGCAAGTTATTGGAAATTTACGAATTTCTTAACACTGCAGTATAGGGCAAAATTTCACATAAACGTCAATTTTGAGAGATATTTTCATCGTAACGATGTCAGACCACTTTTGAAATTTTATTTAGGAGACTCACATGAATACCATAGAGTATAAATTTTCTAATTTAAGAAATTCGTAAGTTATTTGGAATTTACAATCCTCTTAAAATGGCAGAAGAATACAAAATTGAGCATAAACGGCCATTTTTAGGATCATACTAAATATATCAAACAACTTCAAAATAACATTTATTATACTTGTATGAACATGACTGATTACAAACATTCTAATAGGAAAATTTCGTAAGCTATTCGTTATTTAAGATTTTATCAACATAACAAAATTGAAAATTTTCCATATAAATATGCATTTTGAGGATTGTTGCATTGGAAATAGTAGCATGAAAACTAAACTACGAAATTTACCCTAATAAAATAAATTAATAGATTAGAATAAGATAAATAGATCGAAGTGAACGGTGGATAGCCTATTAGGCGGAGATTTCATTTTGTCACTGTGTCAAGCGTTTTTTTCAAATTCATTTCTCTTAACATGATAACTATGTTAAGAGAATGTCCTATTCTAGAAATTTATGAATATATATATAAAAGATGGGGAACTAAGCAGAGTCCACCTATGCCATGGAGTTGTATTTTCTCAGCCCATTTCTTGTATTTAGTTGAAAATTAGTTACGTTTAGTTGAAAAAATGTTTTCGCTTAATTTTTGGTGGATATGTATATTATCTTTAAGTTACATACACACTACATGGACTACATAAATTTAGCTCAGTGTGAAAAACCCATAGCGCAACTTGGAATACTTTTTTATGGATTTAACATTTCGTAATTCAATTGTATGACCTTTTAAAAGAGAGAGAGTATGGAGGAGGAGGATTCTACTTTTCCCCCCGCATGGGGGGAACAGAAGGGAAATTCGAAAAAGTTGATAGATATAATTTTAAGTTGGGTAAAGATCTAAAGTTCTGCCAAGCGCCGTTGAATTCCGTCAAGCCGTTCTCACGTGATACCCGGACAAAATTAGAGTTACAGACATACAGACACGATGACACACATAGACAAAATTCTCTGAAGTCATTTTTGGCTTTCATTGTGTGTGAAACGTGAAGATATCGCAAATTTTTTTATTCTGATAAATTTACAGACAAAAGTCTGATTTTATTAATGTACATATATACGTGTAGAAGAAATTAAAAAATTACATGCTATGCGTAGATATCCGAATAGGCATATCATTCACATAAAGTTATTTTTGTATTAAGTTGCTCATTTAATACTATTCTGCACTAAAAGAGCTGTCGACATTTGAAGCACCCTTTTTTAACTATTATATTTAAGAAATTTAGTTATTTAAAATAGAAAAAAAATTATAGTTATTAAAATTGATAAAAAATTGTACATATATATATACGTATGTATTGTATATGTATATTGAAAACCTTTTTAAACATTGCAGAAATTGAAACCAAGTAATATATGAACATATATATATGATTATCCAACTTTAGAAAATTAATCTAAATTCACAAATAATTTATATCAATAAAATCAGACTTTTGTCTGTAAAGTTGTCAGAATCAAAAAAATTTGTGATATCTTCACTTTTCACACACCATGAAAGCTAAAAATGACTTCAGAAAATTTTCTCTCTCTCTGTGTGTGTGTATGTGTGTCATCGTGTCTGCATGTCTGTAATGCTATTTTTGTCCGGGTATCACGTGAGAACGGCTGGGTGGAATTTAACGGCGTTTGGCAGGAATTTAGATCTGTACCCAGCTTAAAATGATATCTATCAACATTTTCGAAATTCCCCTCCGTTCCTCCCCTGGGGGAGGCAAAAGTAAAAAAAAAGATTCTAAGCATAATTCGGCTCCAAATTACTTCACAGTAACGGAAATTACACATGGGGAGACTAAACATGAGTACAAATAAAACATTATATGCGATTTAGGAATTTTTGATTTATAAAGGGAGGGAGGAAAAAAAAAAACGATTTTTGGCGGGAAATTCCGGATTTTTGAGTAGAATTCTACCAAATAAGGAACAAAGATGTTGAAAAAAGCTATGCGACTTCCTTAGGATATTTCCAAAAACACATTTTTTGTTTTTTGTTTTTGTTTTTTTAAGATTTGAGATTTTTTTTTTGTGTGAGTGGGGGGGGGGGGGGTTTCGAGGGTCAAAATCTGGTCATCCTTTTTAACGCTAAATTTGTCCTGAGAAATCTATGACAGCTGCGGTCACGAATTTTGGTGCTTGGATTGTTTATATGTATCCGGCACCTAAAGTAAGGGAATTTATCGAAATTATCGCCGTCCCCCCACCCCCTTAAAAACACCTTTGTAACCATAACTCGGCTTTAAATTACTTCATAGTGAAGAAATTGAACATAAGGAAAGTACACATGAGTACAAATAAAACACTGTGAACGGTTTAGGAAATTTTTATTTTTAAGGGGAGGGAGGAGGAAAATCGACTTTTGTGGTGAGAAATTTCACAAATTCCGGATTTTCGAGTAAAACTCTACCAAAAATGGAACAAAGATGTTGAAAACAGCCATGCGTCTTCTTTAGGATATTTCTAAAACAGGTTTTTGATTTTTTGCTATCTTCCATTTTTTTTTTTGGGGGGGGGGGAGGGGAGAGGGGGTATGTGTTACGGAGGGCAAATAAATTAAAGACACCCCTTTTAGCGCTAAATTTGTCCTGGGAAATTTATGAGAGCTGCGATCACAAAGTTTGGTGCTTGGATTGGTTATGTGTATCCGACACCTAAAGTAACGGGATTTATTGAAATTCCCCCCCCCTTCCTTTCCCCCTGGGAAGCTGAAAGGAAAAAAAAAAGTTTGTAAGTATAACTCGGCCCCAAATTACTTCACGGTGAAGAAATTGCACATGTGGAGACTAGACTTGATTATAAATAAAACATTACGTATGATTTTGGAATTCTTGATTCTTACAGGAGGGAGGAGAAAAATCGTTTTTCGGGGGGAAATTTCAGAAATTCCAGATTTTTGAGTAGAGCTCTATTAAAAATGGCACAAAGGTGATGAAAACAGCCATGTGTCTTCTTTAGGATATTTTCAAAAACACAATTTGTTTTCTTTATTTTTTTTACGAAGTAGAAAATTCGAGACCACCCTTTTTGCGCTAAAATTCTCTTGGGAAATCTATGGGACGTGCGGCATTTCGCAAAACTTTGAACTTAAACGCTGAGAAAGGGGAAGTAAGAGGGGGGTGAGTTGCTGCCGAAGGCAGTGAGGACCCGGACTTCTCACGTTGCGAGCGGGAAAATCCTCTACAGAACACAACAAGAATTTTAACTAAGATTATTAATAATGATATGGAACTTTGACAACTCATTGAAATAGTACCCAGCGAAGCGGGCAAAGCCTGCTAGTTTATCTGCATAAACTGTTGCTTCTGAAATAAAGCATAAGCTCACCTTATTCTTAAATAAATGGAATTTTACAACTTATTAAGCCATTCATTATTTTTACTTTGTCTTACCCATAAGGTAGAGAAAGTATTGTTTTTGGATCAAAATTTCGAAGTTGAGTGTTTGTTAAATTTACACGTTTTCCCTGAATCCAAAAACCGTGTTTTTAGCGGTTGGTGTGTCTGTGTGTCTGTCTGTGTGTGTGTCTCTATGTGTGTGTGTCTGTCTGTTATCAGCATATCTAAAAAACAAATTATAGCAGAAACTCCAGACTTGGTATTCTAAATGTGTATCATATAGGGATGCTATACTAAACTTCTCGTTGAGATCAAGCAAATAGTTGGTGTACAGGGACACCCATGAGAATTCAAAAATGCATTACGTCTATGGGGGAAATTGCAGGTAAGTAGAGTTTAACATCTAAAGACTGCACTAAACCAAATTTTTATATGCGTAAAAACATGTTTCATGTAGAATATGGTGTGGAAATCTATTACTGTTCGTATACAGGGCGACACAAAAGAAGTAGATTATATTACGACAGTGCTTGAAAATTGATGAAAGCGTATTTCAGTTTGCGACGTGAGTTATTAATATGTATTATATTTATGTGTACCACGTGGTGTGTACATACCCTGAAGAAGATATACAGGGCTTCCAATATTTAAGACATATTATTCTTTTATATTGTTAGTGAAAATGCTTTACTATAATATTTTACCATGTCCAGGAAAGCTTTTCAGAAATTGAAATTAATTTCTAATAGCAATATGGTAAATAATGTATGTTTTTACGCTAAATATTCATCACCTGTTTTTTGTATATTTATACGTTTTGAGGCAGAAAAATAAATATGTTTAATTAAACGTAAATAACAGAAAATTGTAAACAATTAAATTATGCATCCCACAAAGATTGACGTCATTACAACTTAAAAAAATTTTCACATATTGATAAAGTGCTTAATGGTGCTAATACAGTTCATGATGCTGATATATGTTGTTCTAAAAGGATTAATTTTTTATCTATAAAACTACCTCTTTTTTTTTTTTTTTTTTTTTTTTTACTATCAAGTTTTTGTTTAAAAAGAGAAAGAAAGAAAGAAAGAAAAGAAAAAGATATTGAAAAAAAAAACTGTCCATGATGCCACATTCGACTGCATAGTTTTTTTTTTTTTTTTTCTACTGTTTAAACTCTATGGATCATATATCAATTTTATTTATAGATCCTCTTGGGGGATTTTTTAAATTTTGGTACTGAAGTATACTGGACACTTTTCACCAAGAATTTTAGTTTGAAATAGCCATTTTAAGTCAAGTATCGCATCAAAAATATAAATAAATAATAAAGTATTGCAGAAAATGTATTGGGAGAAACAGAAATAATAGACACATAAATGATCTATTTTAATCTGAGTAGATAATTTTATTGAAAAAAAAAAAATGGAAAAAAAAATTCGGGTTTAAAAATAGAAAAGGTATTTCAATAAGCATTATTTTAAACCTAAAAACCTTTGAAAATCTAAACAGAATAAATGGGATTCTTATAAGTTAACGAAAAGTTGCAACCGATAAAAGTATTAGCAAAATCGGTACTGAAAAAAATTCTTCCTTTGTATACAAGAAACTCTAACCAAAAAAAAAAAAAAAAAAAAAAAAAAAAAAAGCGACAAAAAATTCAAAAGCCGTCAAGGGAGAAATATAATAAAGCTACGTACCATAGTAAGGTTTTACCTATTCATTTTTTTATATACGTGTCACTGTGCTAATTTAACATACAAATAAATGGGCTGCTATGTGTGATTGCACTTGCATGATGCCAGCACAAATATTTGATTAATTCAAATTAATATTTAAATAAATAAATAAAGACAAAAATGTGTTTAATGGGAAATGTATATGACCACAAAAATATTAGTTGTCTAAAATCCGACTTTGTATCAATGGGCATATTGACGTGGAACTGGTGTTATTTTATGGTCTACAGCATAGATAAAATAAAACATAGGAAATAACATGGCAATAAATACTATGTATAGTCCGTAAAGTGCTGTTTATATATAACTGCGATTTAAATATAAAAGTATAATTCGATATTTTTTATCGGTTTTAAACTTTTAATCGGTCATAACAAGTTTTGCATTTATTATTTTGTGACATTCAAAAAAATATTTTATTTATTTATTTATTTATTTGATTTTTAAATAAAATAATTATATTAGTAAAAGACTCCTCTTTTTCTGAATACTTAATTGAAAAATAAAATAAATTTAATAAACGAAATTCAGATTTACACAAGCCTTTGCAATATACAATTCACATCTTATTCTCAACTATGTGAAAATTTATAAAATACTGCACTGTTAATCCGCGTTTGTAATGATCGATAGATGGTGCTTTTTCAGCTTTTGTTGTTTGTAAATATAATAGCCACGTGTATTTATTATTGTTCTTTTTGTTATTCTACTTAATATTCGTACTATAATTTCTCCGCCATTACATCATAGATAATTGTTTGCTTTTGGAAAAAAATATTTCAGTTTATGCAAAGTTCGATCGGAAGTAGATTTTTAACTGAAGCTGAACAAATATTAGTTTCAAATCATCTGATTAATTTTTTACTTCCATTAGCCGAAGCAAATGAAATTTTAAATTTCTCATTTGGAAATAAATGGCAGCTTAATTCTGGATTTCTTGATCCTTTGGAGTTACACTGTAGCACACAACAGTATGTGTTATCTTTTTTACCGGATTTATTCATTTTTATTCAATAAATATATGTGAAACTAAACATCGGCAAGCAATGGCGGCTAGATGATAGCCGAATTAAAGCATGTTAATTGTAATTTCACCTTAGCCCACCAGAGGGTGAGCATTTCATTACAATCGCGGATAGTTTTCCAATTTTGTTTTAAACCAAACTTTAGTTTTTCTTCACTCTATAATGAATTGACGAATTTTTAATTATAAATTTTTAATCGATATTAATAAATCTTTTATTTGTTAATTTTTAAAATTCTATATATATATATTTATTATTAATATAATTACAATTAAAAAAAAAAACCTTTACCGACCCTAACGCTCTAAAGTCCTCTAAACAGTATTGCCACATTTAGGGAATCTTTTATTCAACTATCTCCAATAACTTTAAGGAGTGATATTTGATCATAGACCTATTATAACAGTGGACGAGACAATAAAAACCTTTTTGTGTGGCAAAAATCACTCATAAAAAAGCCATGCGACACCATGAACTATAGTAAGCTAAACTGGGCAGCAATGAAATTTTCTCACCAAACTCTAAACTTTGCTTTCTCTTACGCAGACGATATCTTTCCTTTTTCTTTTAAAGTTCTTTGTAAAATTTTTATTTCCTTAAATGTTAGATTGTTTTGAATTTAAAAAGAATTTTATCGCAAGAAATAGTGGTTAGATATATTGTAAAAAGCCTTAAAAGTTATGTAAAATAAGGATTATATTTCAAAGATAAGTTTTATTTATTGAAATTTTATTTTTTCCGACTAAGTGAAAATAATGCCTGGACCGGGAGTCGAACCCCGGATCTTTGACTTACAAGGTCAAGGCTCTACCAATTGAGCTATCCAGGCAGACAACCGGTCAGCATTACTCACTCAGACAACCTTAAGGCAGAAACATCTCTGGTCTATCATGTAGATAGCTCAACAGAAATAGTTCTGTTGAGTTATCTACATGATGAAACATGGGTTTATGATACGACCCAGAAACGAAGATGCAGTCGTCACTGTGGCAACGTTCATACTCCCCAAAACCAAAAGAATCTCAGCAGGTCCGGAGCAAAATCAAAGTCATGTTGATCGTTTTCTTTGATTTCCGTGGTGTGGTACATCTTGAGAACGCACCACAAAGTCAAACTATCACAAAGGAGTATTACCAGGAGGTCCTTCGTCGTCTTCATAATGCTGTTCGGCTGAAACGACCGGATCTGTGAGCAGCAAAAACTTGGAAGCTCCATCGTGATAATGCACCTGCCCATTCTGCGCATTTGACTCAGACTTTCATGGGCAAACACAACATTCCTGTGGTTCACCAGGCTCCCTGAAGTAAATTACAGTCGGCTGCAAAATTATTCGAGCACTAGCAATAATCCTTGCCAAAAAAAAGTACACTTAATACAGCTTTGTTAAATAAATCCTTGTCGAGTCATGTTCTTAATCAGTCTAAGAACATGATTCGACAAGGATTTACCCAAGTAGCACAGAAACGTTCTGTGAACGTCTAATAACGGTAACAATCGTTCAAACACCGTGTTTCGTGTCAAAAGAACGTTCTATTAGACGTTCAAAAATAGTGTTATTTAGAACGTTTTGAAAAGGTTTGCTTTGTACCATCTATAAAACGTACAATTCTAGTACTATGAAAAACGTTCAAGTGTATCACCGTCGTAACACGTTCTGTCTCAGTGTAATTATAACGAATTTAATAAAATGCCTTTTTTTCTAATTTTTGTTGCCTTATCTTCAGTTTTACGTTTTGTTGACACGTCATGATAGAATAACTGTTGAAAAGTAATATTGATGAGGTAGGGGGAAAAAATTAAACTTTATTTATTGCTATTTATTAATTAATGATAATTATAATAATATTATTATTAATTAATGATAATTATTATTAATTATTATTTAATTATTGCTCTGCTAATTCAGTTTGGATACGTATCGGCTGACAAATGGCGCTAGTGTTCTGCAAGTTAATTTTATTAACAAGATGGCAATGGCTCAACTTCTATTATTTATAAATGCTCTAAACTTGGTAATTGGTATTGATATTATGTAAATCTTTGCCGATTCAGTGTGGGTGTATATCGGATGACAGGTAGCGCTGCTACGTTTCCGCTTATGAAAAGGTTATATCTCAGCTTTTATAATTCCATATATTTACTATACCTTGTATGTACGACATATATTATGACAAAATGTGATGTCACAGTTTGTGTATATAATATCCGCTGACAGATGGTGCTGCTAGTACTTTCTGCGATTTTCGAGATAGATATATCTCAGCATTTTTTGGTGAAAATTGCACAAAAATACAGATATAAAAATGCAATTTGTATAAAGCTGAGTTGATTAATTGTTTTCTGATTAAATTATTAAATTTTAAAATATTATCGAAGCTGTATCTTAGAAATTAAAGAGCGTAGTTTAACTAAACTTGCTGATTACATTCGCTCAACAGGTGGCGCTATCATCCCATTTCATTTTCATAATTTTTGATATGGCAGAATAGGACAAAATTTCGTATACATAAATGCGAATTATTTTTAACTTTTCCATGTGAAATAATATATTTGTAATAGTCAGCCACAAAAAATAAATAAATAAATAAATAAATAAATATAAAAATGTAATGGCGATTTGGTAGAGCATCGCGATCCATTGATTAAAATTTTCAGTATGGATATTTTACAAAAGAAAGACGTCCATATATCTTAAAAAAAATTGTTTAACCCTAAATGTGTGGTAATTTAAAAGAAAGTTCTTTTTACATTTTTTATTTATAAAACATATCTTCTGCAAATCAGAAAATTGACTTTCTTTGGATACTTATGTTATGCTTCCTTCGGATAAAAATCATCAGTTTTCGTTATAGAAAATAATTTTGATAAATAATAATTTTAATAAATAGCATGTACTGCATAGATTTGTATGGAAAAATATAGTAGAAAGTTTTGTGATGGCCCCAACATACTAAATTTAAGAAAAATTAAACTTTAAATAGTATGATTTTTTTTTTTTTTTTAAGAGACGGATGTTAATGAAGAAAAGAAATTACTTCGCTTAGTCAGCAGTTTATTCCGGCACGTGTGTTAATAATGTGGCCATCTGTTAGTTATTCCAGAAGTAAGTCATTTTGGCAAATTTATTGCGACTTGGCTTTTATTCTGCTATCCTTATTTCTTTTCTGTACCTCTTTTCTTTATTTCTCTATTATTTCTAATTAAATTTTCTCTGTTTTAAAAATTGACAGTACATGATTAAAGCGTAACTTTTATTTTCTTTTCCTTTATTTCCTTTCTTATTTATTTCTTTATTTATCTGGCGATCGGATAACTGAAATTACTGAAATAGGAGTTCTGATGTTTGCTAAATGACATTCAAGAAAAGTGTTGCTCTTAAATACACTGCACGAAATATACGCATACATTGTTCACATGCACATAAAGCATGTTTTAAAAAACGAAAAAATCGCCAAACCGCAAAATTCTCATCGGGTTTGCCAGTTGATGTATCCGCTGCACAAACACGTACTTCAAGGACCAAGACCAAAGTACATTCTCCTTCTACAATCTACATATTGTGTTTGAAAGAGTTCCTAACACTTGGATATAAATGTTTTTCTGGATAATCCATACAGATAAGTTTACATTGAAATTTAACAAAATTAAGTAAATTAAAATTTCTCGAAAACCATATAAATTTAAAGAAAATTAAATTTGAAAACTTTAATATTTTAAATATTTCACGCTAACTACTTTTTAATTTTTTCCCGTTCGATTTTATGTTACTAGAGTTTAATGTTAGATGGATTTGAGTATATGTTTAGATTCTATTTTAACACTGTAGTATCTAAAAACAGGCGGGAAATTAGCAGGTATATTTTTAAAGATTTTATAATTGAAGTTTTATTATTTAATTTTTATTTTAAGAAATTTTATCATATTTATTATTGTTATATTTCAATGCATGTGTATGTAAAATTTATAAATTTTAAATCAATGTTTTCAATAAAATTTTACATACACATGTTTTGAAATGTAAAGATATTAAGTACACTGTTAAAAAAATGCAACTTTGCTGCCAAAATTTCTTTGTAATTTGAGAAAATTGTCGTAAATTACGGAAAAATTACGTTGACAAAATGTATTTTTCTGTCATTACAGAGAATTTCTGGCAGCAAAATTGCATTTTTTAAACATTGTATGTGAAAACTTCATAGAACCTTTTTATATTTAAAATAATAATAATAATATTTTATTGAAATTATTTAAAATACTTCTCTTAGATATTTTTATTTCTTCCATCGATCGTACATTATTTAATTTAACAATAGAATATATAACATATCTGATTATTAATTTGTCAATTCATTGATAAATTAAAATTTTAAACATATTTTTGTGTTTAAATGCCAAAGTTTGCAATAAGGTTCAGTATTTAAACATAAAAATATTTTTGCAATTTTAAACTTAACAACGAATTCTCAATTTAATGACCCAAATATGGTTAGTTTCAATTGTTAAAATATAATAATGTAAAAAGAAAGAAAATAATAATAATTAGTCAGCAATAAGCATCTTAAAACTTAAAAAAAAAAAAAAAAAATCAACATTTTGAGTTAAATATTTTTTTAATTATAGTTTTCCAGAAAGCTGAAAATACTTGATCTTGTTATATTTCAATGCATGTATGTAACATTTTACAAAATTAAGTCAATTATTCTCACACACACGAACAAAAAAATCACAAGAGAGGGGAAAAAAGGGTAAAAGAAAATAAAGCAAAGAAATAAAAAGAAAATAAAAATCATCATCATAATAATAAAGAAAATAAAAACAAACAATATATATATAATACAATTTTAGAACGTTCAAAGAACTTTTTTTAGAGCGTTGTATTTTATTGTTATTATTTTATTATATTTGTTTTGTTTGCAAAATAAACTTTTAATTAATTATTTATTTATTTTTCAAAAAGTTTTACCACGTTTTACACTCTTATACTTCACTGAATGGTGTATGTAAAATTTATAAACTCAAACACAATAATTTAAATAAATTTTGCATACTCATGATTTGAAATATGAAAATATTAAGTAAATTTCACTGAATCTATTTAAATAAATAAATAAAAATTCTTTTATTTTATTTTATTTTATTTTTAACGTATTTAAAATACACCACTGTTCAAAATTAAAGGAACAAAACTGCTTTCCCATTTTCTTCTTTTGAGCATAACTTTTAAACAAATAAACACATGGACATAAAATTTGGATGGCATGTTCGTTATCATATCATTAATCGAATTTTACATAACTTTAATAATAATAATAATAATTACTAATTTGTATAAACTGTTACCATCACCAGAATAATAAAAACATCGATAAATAATTTAATAATGAACGTCTTATCCGATTTTCATGTTTCTATGTAAAATTAAAAAAAAAAAAAATATATTCACACGCGAATAAATAAAGAAAAAAGAAGCAACAAACAAACAAAAAAAAATGACTACAAGAAGAAATATACGGTTTTAATTTAAAATATGGATGTATGTACATCTTTAACCTATCTGTAATGCATCTTCATGACCATTTTTCATTAAGTTTTCTTTCCAAAAATTTCTGAAATTTTTCATTTTTTCAAAGTTTACTTTTGAGAAAAATTTACTGATTTTTATTTTAAAAATTATTACTTATGCCACAGTTATATAAAATTTGATTCATGGTATTTAAAAAAAAAACATGCTATCCAAATTTTATACTTCTGTGTTTATTTGTTTAAGAATTATGGGGGGAAAAAAAAGAGAAAACAGTTTATTGTTTTAATTTTGTACACTTGTGTACTTCTTTTAACTAATTTTTATTTTTTGTTTTCCATTGATTGTGCATTATTATAGTTTAAAAATAGAATATGTAACATATCTGAGCATTAATTTGAGATTTCATTGATAATTTAAATTTAGTAAAATATTTTTGTGTTTGAATGCTAAAAGTTTTCAGTAAGTTTCAAAATTTAGAAATAAAAATATTTTTAATTTTTTTTTTGCGTAACTTATTAAAATTAATATCCAAATATGGTTATATTCTATTGTTAAATTATAATGATGCAAAATCTAGGGGGGGGGGAATAATAATTAGTTAGCAGGGGGCATATATCTTAAAATTTTTCAAAATATTCCAAATCTTGAATTTATTTATTTATTTGTTTTTGAATTCAAATATTTATCCAAAATATTTAAAATACTTGATCTTTTTTTATACCATATTTCAATACATGTATGCAAAATTTCATATACCTAGGACAATTATTTATTGCGAAAAAAAAAAAAAATAAATAAATAAAAGAAAGAAAAAATAAAAAATAAAAAATACACAAAAAGGAAAAAAAGAAAAGAAAAGAAAAATAAGAGAAATAAGGAAAGAATTGAAAAAAAAGTATATAAAATAAGAAGTGCATACACACAAAACAATTCAAGAACTCGAAGCAATTGTTTCGGTTCGAGAAAAGACACAACCCTTCATCAACCGAACAAAGTAGGCACGAGTGCTGCAAAAAAACTGCAACGTAGCTCTTGTAATTGCAGCACTCGTGCCTACTATGTTCGTCTGACGAAGGGTCGTGTCTTCTTTCGGACAGGAACAATTGTTGCGAGTTCTTTCATTTTATTATACATTAAATACATTTTTAGCACGTTCAAAGAACGTTCAAAAATTGTTTACATAACGTTGTGAGAACGTGTGTATAAAACGTTTTCAGAACGTTTCTACACTATTTTAGAACGTTTACAGTACGTTTTCTAGAACGTTCTGAAAATGTGTATAACGTTTTAAAAACGTTCTAAAAACGTTTAGAACGTTCTCAGACCGTATACATAGAACGTTCTCAGAACGCATCTATAACACCGATGGTGATAGTTACACGTTCATTGAACGTTCTCTGAACCGTACTATTGTACGTCTTCAAGATGGACAAATAGACGTCTATAACACGTTCAGAGTGAACGTTCTTAGAACGTGTTTGCAGAACAATTTTTGAACGTTCAGAGAACGTTTCGGTGCTGCTTGGGTACTTAGCAAAACAGTCTTAAGTGTACTTTTTAAATATGGGAATTATTGGCTAGTGCTCGAATAATTTTGCAGCCGACTGTAGTGTTTTGGATTTCCAAATCAATAAATGTCTTTTTGTCAACTAAAGGTTCGACACTTTTTGAACAGCTCTCGTATATTTATTTGTATCACATTACTATCTTATATATTCATTTATACTTCGATTATACTTTACGCATTGGTACAGTAGTTATTGTAATACAGAATGGGTGGAGCTTGGTCTTGGAATCACATAAACAACCCCGTAAAACGTGCTAATATAAATGTACTTAAATGAGAATTTTATTCTGGTGTAAATGCTGAGGTTTTTTTTTTTTTTTTTTTTTTTTTTTTTTTTTTTGTTAAGTACAGTCGGTAACAAAAGTGTCCGAACACTAGCAAAAATTTCTGTAAAAAAAAAAAAAAAAAAAAAAAAAAAAAAAAAAAATACACTTCATGCGGTTTTGTTAAATAAATCCTTGTCGAATCCTGTTCTTAGTCAGTGTAAGAACATGATTCGATAAGGATTTATTTAACAAAACCGTATAAAGTGTACTATTTTTACATAGGAATTTTTGCTAGTGTTCGGACGCTTTTGTTACCGACTGTAATAACAATAATAATAATAATAAAAAAAAAAAAAAAAAAAAAAAAGACGAAACTTTCATGTTTGTAAAAAGTGCAGCTCCTTTGACCCAAAGGTGTGAAAATAAAAAAGGCAAAGGGTTAATTAAACTAATGAACAAATTTTCTTTCTCTTAAAATTTGGTTGATGAATAAAAAATATTTAATTTAAAAGAACAGAAATAATTTATTTATATAAGCTGTTACATCTGCAGTAACATAACTAAGATTTATTCTTAGCAAGGTGAAATTTTACAAAGTATTAATCCATTCATTGTTTTCTAATTTCTTTAAGCCACAATGTATTTTTTTTCCTCCCTCGACACTGCTTTTATTTCAGCAAGGTTGCTCAACCATGCTCTTTCCAGGCGTTGAAAAACCAAAACTAAGCCTTCCGTGTCTTTCCATTACAATGCTTTTGTAGAAATAAGTATACATTGATCAAAAGACGTCGTTAACATGACATAAAAAATAGTTTTCAACACCATTTTTGCTTTAGATTTACCCGCTTTACAAAGAGAAAAAAAAATACGCAAAATAAAACTAGTTACTTTGATGAGATATTTATATCAGACTACTTTTTAAAATGAATGTATATAAGTGCTCATGCTTTTTTTTTTCAATTATTACTTTTATTCAAACTATTTTTTAACCCATTAAACTTCACTATATGTGTCTCACCGAAAATTTTTGTATGTTTTGGGTTTCAACATGCATCTCTAATCATATGTACATAATTCCAATAAATATAATTTTTTTTATTTTGTCAGTAGATATTTTATGGTTACAAAATGGGAGACTTGTCACCTAATTGGGGCAGCATTAAAGTAGATAAATTGCAAAACCCTTTTAAATTAGTTTTCTTGATTCCCGTTTGTTGTAATTTAAGAAACAAACTGTTTCCTTTCATATTTAATATTTTTAAACCCCTGCATCGAATGAGTTATTTTTAATGTAATTTTTTTCCTATAGAATAAAAAAAAGTAATTTGGTTTGAAGAATTAAAATAATAATAATAATAATAAAGTAGTATTTACGTTACAAACTTTCGAAAAAATTATTAAAATTACTAATGAAGCTAAAGACATCAATATTCAATGAATATATACATACATATACATGTATATATATATATATACATTAATAATTTTTTAAAACGTAGTAAAAGCCGAGCAACAGAAGGTTTAAGACCTCTGAAACCACAAATACCAATAAGAATACAATTTTATCCAATTAAATTTACCTGTGCAGACTGATTGTTAATTACTAAAACAATTAATTTTACTTTTTGATTTTTGGAACAACATAAATTTTGCTTATTGGTATTTTTTTATAGAATTTAATTTAACTTCAAACCCACCTTAATATTATTCCCAGATCGTTAGTTGCTATTAATAAATGTTGCATTTGCGTTAAAACGACAACAAAACAAAACAAAACAAAGGATTCAAACAATCAATGAGAGAATAAGCAATTAAAACACATTTTTTGACAAATTATTTTTCAATTAATAATAGCTCAGAACGGTGAAATTTTTTTTTCAAGGAGACCTTTTTCACCGATGGGCACCAATGTACGATTTCGTTCGCTAGTGCCTATGATAGCCAATTTCAAGCGGGCTCCCAATCGTCCACTAAAATAATTTAATTTAAATATGAGGAAGAATGTGCAAAAATCTATTTAGTTCGAAATATCAAATAATCAACCAAAAAACAAACAATTCTCACAGGAGGAAGCATTCCCAATATATATATATATAAAACGTAGATCAAAATAAACTGACCACAATTACACGAACATACGTTTTTAAATAGATATTGGATTATCATTTTTAGTAAGGTGGTTTATTTTGATCATAATTTTTAGTGAGGTGTTTTATTTTGATCTTCGTTTTTTCTGGTTTTACTATGGGTTTTCGGGACTGTGAACAAAGAAATTCTTAGCTTTTGCTTTCTTTGTGACATAAAAACATCAATTTTTTAGCATATTTGCATTCTACCAGGCCCTTGAAAACGTTAGAATGCAAATAAAGCTTTTTTCTAATTCCAATTTGCTATAATTCATTTAGATTTTACTTTATTTCTTTTTTGGTTTGATTAGGGTGGTCTTCGTTTTTGATCAGAATAATTGTTTGAATACTGAAATTAAATCATCTTTAAATTTCAAATTTTTGCACTGATAATATTATATTACTATATATATATATATATATATATCTTAATTACTTTTAGAGAAAAAATTCTTAATTAGGAGTTTCCAAAATGGAAAACTTAATGGGTTAATGCAGCGTTTTTCAACCTTTCAGTATTCGTGGCCCAGTTTTCAATCATGATTTTCATCGCGCCCCCCGCTTACAATAAAATGTATACAACAATAATGCATATTGAGTATTTTGGAAGTCAACTAAGGAAGTTACTAATAATTATTATTAGTGATTACTAATAGGGGAATTAATAGGGGAATAAGTCCTATTATTAGTGACTTCCTTCTGGGGGGGGGGGGCAGGTTGAGAATCGCTGGGTTAATTAAAACTGCAATTGCTATAAACGTTCATCATATATACTAATGACGAAATATAAATATTACCTTTTCCTCTTAATAGAGTCATTCATTTGACAACACTTATTAATTTCTTCTATTGAATAGAGAAGAAAGTATTGTGTTTGTAGAAACTTTCAACTTCCCTTGTCTATGATTGGTTGGTTGTTGGTTGGATTTTACGTCTCACTAGTGCTGCGCAATGGGCAATTGGCGACGGTCTGGGACTCCCCCATAGAGGTACCCTTGCCTATGGATTCAGACGTTTATAGAGGTCAAGAACATGATTTGACCATTTTTAGAAAATGTCTCTTGTTGTATATGTGTGTCTGTGTGTGCAACAAAAATTTTTGGTAGCTCTAGCAGAAGAACTAATGCACAGAATTTCGTATAACTCTTAGACATTAATTATTTATTCTTTTGGTGAAAATTATCAAACAGTTAATGTTGATACCCGTTTTTTTTTTTTTTTTTTTTTTTTAGGACTGAGGGCCTATTAGTGTCAATCTGGGATTTTTGCGTTTTCGTTTTCGATAGTTGGACATTTGTCGAAATCTAAAATTCATCGAAAATATAATTGAATAATTTGAAAGCGATGTTATAATTGGGAAGAAAAAAAAAAAAAAAAAACTAATAGTCCTCCGTCCTAAACCAAATTCTGTTTTTGCCAGAATTTCATCAAAATCTTTTTATTATTATTATTATTATTATTGAAAGAAAAAGAAAAGAAAATTAATAATAATCAGTATCGTTACAAGCGATATCGAAAAAGTTTTTTTTTAATAATTTTGAATTAGGAAATAAAAAGTGGGCGTGAAATAATATGAAATAAAAATAAGTAAAAAAATGAATTTAATGATTTAATGTTTTTGTTTTTCGGGGGCTGCTCATGCATATAAAAAATGCGTATTAAAACGAGTCGAAGAAGGAAGCGAAATAAGTATTGAGTTATATTACGATAAATACCATGTATAATATGATACGATATATTAGACCTATCGTCCAGGGTTAGTAGGCATTTTTTTTTTTTTTTGGTTTTTATTAAATTTTTAAATATTGTAGTATAGAACAAACTTTCGTATAAATGCACAGAATGATAATCATTTATAACCAAACATTGATTTTAAACCTTTTACAAGCCGAATTTAGATCCAGGTATATTTTTCATTAGTTCTTTCCATATTTTACCTTATAATGCTTTAGATAAGGGATATTAATCATTAAAATGGAAAAAAAAATATATATACATAAATATTAATTATTATTAATAATAATTATTAATATTATTAGATTATTAGATTATTAATATTAATATTATTGATTATTAATATCAT